>OY735267.1:2700364-2797239 GCA_963457715.1 Argyresthia albistria | reverse complement strand
AAAATTTAAAAAGTTTATGCCTTCACGAGATTTGAACTGACGACCTCCGGATTGAGAGTCTACATCATAGGTACCGGCTGAGCTACCACAACCATGTGGGTTGACGCGAAATATGCTATCATATTTAAATGTGTAGTATATGTGTCTATGACATGGTTGCTATGACAATAAATAAACAGTTTCAAAGATCTCCATTTTGAAATGCATAAGTGTATCTAAACACGTCTCTTGTATCGGGGCCCCCTTTAATTTGCAATATCTCTCGTATTTCAGTATTTGTGGTTGGTGCGGCAACAGATATACACATTCTGTGAAAATTTCAGCTTTCTAGCTATTACGGTTCGTGCAGACGGACCCGGTGACAGAAAGGACGGACGGACGGACGGACGGACAGCAAAGTCTCAGTAATAGGGTCCCGTTTGGCACCCTTCGGGTACGGTACCCTAAAAAGATGGCATTTGGTGCCACACGCAATGTGACGTCTCATAGTGCTATTTCATAGAACTTAAGAACAAAAGTACAGTTTTGAGAGTTCATAAAATATATCTAACTAGTATTAAGTATTTTTGACTAGTACAACCCTATGGTGCCTCTGCCACCCCATATATGAAATGATGTGTTCTTAGCATTACAAAGTCAAAGTATTTTTTTATTGACCATAAAATCATACAGATTGCTTAGTCAATGTCAATATAATATTAATATTTTTGTATACTACCCCCCGTACGGAAGTTGTGGGCTTAGGGATGGAGCAAAGAAGTACGCTACATAGCTAAGTAAGCTACATTAAAAAGTAAACATATTCAGTGGTCCCAGTAGTAAAACAGGACAACATGTACCTGTGAAGTAATATCTGCATTATTCTCTACATCCTTTAAGTATGACGCCATGGCCGCAGCCTCCATCTTCCGTATCTCATCATCCATCTTCTCCTTTGCCTTGTGATCCTTCGCACTCTTCTTGCTGAGTGTCGAGATATGCTTGGAGACATTTTCTTTGTGTCGCTTGCCATTCTCGTGGAATGATATGGACTGAAAAAATAATTGTTGATTGATTCTGTACAGTAAATATTCTGCACAACTATGTTTTCATTGTTTGATAATTGGAGTATAGGCACGGCACAACTCTGGCTGTGGATATGATTTATATGTCTATGTCCATGTAGAATTGTACACATATGTGTTAACCTGATTATTTTAATATCTAAGTAAAATGACAGTTCTGACAATTTCATAAGATAGTGTTATAATAAGACTGTTGATTTATTCACCACTTTATTATCAGCAAGCCAACATTTGCAGAAGTCACAGTATTTGCGAGCTTGAGACTTCCAGTATTCAGTCCTGAAAACATGAAACAATCAATATACAAATTGAAACAAGATAACCAACATAGCGTCAAGTGAAGACTTGGCAGATAAACAATTAAGGCTTACATTGTTCTGAGAATATATTTCTTTTCCACCACTCTCTAATCTTTCCGTAAACCCTTTTTATTCTACCTATTTATTTACTCTCTCATTTATCTCAACACAACTCAAAACACTAACCTCCCTCAGACACAAACAAACAACAAACAATTTTGAGGTTATGTACCTAGTGCGTTCAAAGTTTTCATTCAATCAAAGTCAATCTGTCAACTCAACCCAACGTCATCCCCTATCCAACTTCAGTTGAAACATCCTTTAGGATCCTACATCGATCCTACACATCGACGATCCAACCAACAACATGACCATAGACATTTCGAATTGTTAGTTTTTACTCGTGTTCGTTCGCCTGCCTGCCTGCTGCTGCGCTGCATCTCTGCCTTGTCTTTGATGTGTGTGATACTTTGTGAGTGATGTCGCTGTTGAAAATCGAGTGTCGTCGTTTTTTGTAAAGTTTTAACTAGGTAAAAACAATTAATTTACTAAAATTGCAATTACTGTAACTCCTAGAACATCTTCAAGTATTCTCCAGAGCTCCTACGACCGTACTTTCCTATTGTTCTTGTGAATTCTACAACGATATGTCGGCCATTTTTATATCGGAAATTAGGTAAAAAACATTATTCCTCTATCTGTTCGTATCTCTTCAATCTCAAATTATTTTCCTTCTAACTATTGTAATACATATTAGCGACATGCAATAACATCTAACTTCAACAATAGTTGGATGCCCCACTTGATTGTTTAGCGTTTATACGTCACAAACTCTATTTTTAGTTCGTACCTATAACTTCGTTGTTGACGCGTCTTGCATTGCATCTCCAATCGCTCTACTTCACATTCACAAACTGTTTCCATGTTACAGATAAGTCCGGACTCCGCTGGTGTACGTGATTGGATTTTAGCCTATGTATATAAAAGTGACAAATCGTGAAATTAGTTTTGTGTCGGACAAAGATTTGTGATTACCTATAAGTTTCTAATTTATTCGTCCCGGTTGGGTTTTATTTGGAATGATGATGACCGAAAACAGGATCAATTCGAATAATCACGTCGGGAACAGTATCAGTAATCAGAGCAAAGGGTTGGTATTGTTTCAGCTTGCTTCCTTTCACTTGTGTTTTGCATTCTCTCACTAACTGTTCCATTGTTCCACAGAGATGTTGATAAAACTGTTGACGATATTGGTTGGAAGTCTAAATTAAAAATACCTCCAAAAGACATAAGAATAAAGACTAGTGTAAGTACCCTCACTATAATTAATTGTTTGGTCTGTGGATTCATTTGATTAGGTTTCTGTGTTTGTGCCTCATTTGTCAGGATACTGAATGCTTACATTTTTTTATGCCCTGCAGGATGTAACAGATACAAGAGGGAATGAGTTTGAAGAGTTTTGTCTTAAACGTGAGCTGTTGATGGGAATCTTTGAGAAAGGATGGGAGAAACCGTCGCCAATTCAAGAAGCTTCCATCCCTATTGCACTCAGTGGAAAGGATGTCCTTGCGAGGGCCAAAAATGGTACAGGCAAGACTGGTGCTTATTGTATTCCAGTTTTAGAACAGGTTAGTACAGTAGTTTCCTAGTTAAATTCTCAGACTTGTTATGTACTCAAATTATGGAAAAATTTCAGTAATGTTCAAATGATGAGATAATTGGATTCCCCTTCACTTATGATAAGTGATATTAATCCTTCTGATCCCATGTTACACTTTTTTTACCCAATACCCTGTAGTATGTAATGTATTGTACATCATCCGAGCTCAGAAAAGAGGTTTTGCAGCTGTCAAAACAGTCTTTGAAAGTTCGCGTTTCCGAAGCCGGGCAATGAAAACTAGAAATTGTTCCATTTTCAAACATATTACACATGGTTCATGTCATGACGAAGAACCTACCACAGACTGCCACTCACTATGCTTACTCACTATGTAGATAAAAAATAAATGACATGGGTAAAACTATGTTAGGCCACAAACCTTTGTATTCACCCTTGTATATCACAGACAGTTAAATTATTATTTTTCACAGGTGGACCCGAAAAAGGATTACATTCAAGCTTTAATTGTGGTTCCAACCAGAGAACTAGCTCTTCAAACCTCACAAATTTGCATTGAACTGGCAAAGCACACAGATATTCGTGTCATGGTCACTACGGGAGGCACCAACCTTCGTGATGATATAATGCGTATCTACCAAAATGGTAAGTCACACACTTCAAATGCAACAAAAATATATGGGCCAGGTTTAATAGGGTAAACGCACATCAATATCATTGGAAAAGGAAAAAAATAAGTATTATTCTTATCATGCTGCAATATGGGGTGGCCAGTTGCTATTAGTATCACCATTATCTACCAATTACAATCAAATAGTCTTAATTCAAAACAAATAACAAGTAGCTGCATAGCTGTCCCTCACTTGTGTAAGTTTTCTACATTTCTGTAGATTTTTAATAGGTAGGTTCTTCTAGGTTCTACTTGTGAAAGTTTTCTACATTTCTGTAGATTTTTAATAGGTAGGTGTAGAATATGTAAACATAGTTCTAATTTGGCCAAATTACCAAAACCAGTGCCAGACTGACATTATAATTAAATAAACCATATTTAGATCAAATGATGAAATATTTGGATTCCCCTTCACTTTGTGATAAGTGACAGTAATCCTTCTGAACTAATTAATTTATCCATAAATTCCTGAGCCTAGCTAAGGGTATGCAAGAGAAATAGGTATAAGTGCCTAATCACATCAATTTAATTTGCAGTTCAAGTAATAATCGCCACTCCAGGACGTATAATTGATCTCATGGACAAACAAGTGGCTAAGATGGACCAATGCAGGATGTTGGTACTGGATGAGGCCGACAAGCTTCTGTCACAAGACTTCAAGGGCATGCTGGATATGGTGATCTCGAGGTTTGTACCTTTCTTGTCTATTTGCTGACATAGTGGCACATGTGTCTGAGCCTAATTCAACTCTGCTAGCTTATTACGCGTAATTCTGTATATTATTTGTTGGAGATTATGTCGTTATTTAGGTATACTTATTACTACCTTTATTGGATAAGTAGTAGGTACATAAAAGAAAGGGATTCAATAAACAACAGTATAATTTCTTTGCTCATGATTACATCGCAGAAGTTATAGGCATCTCTACTCCTGTACCATACTGTATTCCATACACAGATAAAATACCCAAAAGATACCGCTTCGCGCAATTATTTCATTAGAACCGATGCTGCCATACAAACAGGGGGTGCGGGAAACGCAGCGAGCGCTTACCTTGTGATTTGTCGATTCAAATTCAAGCGGGCGTCGGACGATAATGTCTGCCGATCGCTAGTGATGAACGCGTGATATTGTGTATCCTGTTTATTATCGATTATTGTTGGCTGCAAGTAAGTGACTGTAAAGTGAATGTTAATTCCTTATTCGCGATGTGCATTATTTAATAATTTTAATGAATTAATTTGAAAAGCGAGTCTTCGTGTCCGTTTGAAAGTTGTATCTTACAGTAGCTTGACTCGATGTAGAAGGAACTGCATAATCCGTTGTATAGGCTTGTACAATTTTCTGCAAAAATATAGATTGGGATATTAACATGGCTCAATTTACGTAGTTTCTTCGTTTCGTAATTTTACTGAAATCTTCATAAATCTACTTAATACCTGTGAAACGATATACCATCTTTTTGTACACCAGATGTTGAAGTCTTCTTGCCACACAATTTCACGCAACAATAAAACATTTTGCACAACCACGTCAATTATTTCTTGAACTTGCGTTGTCTTAGACATGTCCCTTGAGCGAACGCCGACCGCAGACTAAAGTTAGCAGAAAGGGCGTGTCTCGTAACTAATGTCAATTGACAGTACCATTGGCAGAGGGGGCCGCTCGACTATGCGGTATCTTTTGGGTATTTTATCTGTGATTCTATATAACATTGGAAAAAAGAAGCAGTGGCCGTGAACATTTATGCAATAGTTTTGTTTGTTGTTATTTTGAGGCTAACAAAACACTGTAAACTACTTAAATACTACTATTTAATACTTTTCTCTAAATTTAATTTAATTGAATGTATCATAAATAAAATATTTTATATCTTGTTTCTTAGCGTAGTTTTTCTTTGAAAAATTTTCAGGGTTATCACTAGAACAACTTTCCTGAGATTGTGTCTATTCACCCCTGCATTTCTATACACACCGTTTCACGGTACGCGAAGTGGGACTTCAGCCCATCTTTACTTTCAACTCCTTTATGGAATAGAGTATAATCACTAAAGTTAAGTTAGTGTGCAAGGCTTTAGCAAACCGAAACTGTAGACGACATGTCGCTGACGTAAGTGAGCGAGACAATGTGTGTTCCCCAGATTACCCAAGGAGCGTCAGATCCTGCTGTTCTCAGCGACGTTCCCGCTCAGTGTGAAGCAGTTCATGGAAAAGTACCTCAAAGAGCCCTACGAAATTAACCTCATGGAGGAACTGACACTCAAGGGCGTTACGCAATACTACGCGTTTGTTCAGGAGAGGCAAAAAGTACATTGTTTGAATACACTCTTTTCAAAGGTGAGTGTGGAAAATGCTGAAATGTGACTTTGAAATATTTGAATGTTTTGTAATGATGATATATTTGGATTCCCCTTCACTTTGTGATAAGTGACATAAATCCTTCTGAACCTTTATTTTATAGCAGAACACCCAGGATCTTAAAATTTACTCAGTTCAGTTCAAATTTTTTATTGACCATAATATCATACAGATTACTTAGTCAATGTCAATATAATATTAATATTTTTGTCTACTACCGCCCGTTCGGAAGTTGTGGGCTTAGGGATGGAGCAAAGAAGGGCAAGAAACTCCCCCGTACTGATTTTAGTATCTCAATTATACAAACCCTTGGGGTCCGAGATGCTGATAAAGGGTTAAGATTACCCAAATGTTGATTCTTTCAAAATAACGTTATGTGATTGGCCTAAATTAGTTAATTGCTCTGTTAGCTATTAGTAATCTTTGATCAGCGTCTCTTAAATACAAATTAAAATTAAAATACCGCCATCAAGTATCCGCACCTGCACCATTACGTTAACCCTACTCCGGTCCTCGTTCCAGCTGCAAATAAACCAGTCCATCATATTCTGCAACTCGACGCAGAGAGTGGAGCTGCTGGCCAAGAAGATCACGGAGCTCGGCTACTGCTGCTACTACATACACGCGCGCATGGCGCAGGTGAGTCGCACAACACCTGCCTACAGGGGCTTGATTCTGCAACCGAATCGTATGACAGTGGCTACGGCGAGGACTCAAAATTCCGGTTTTGGCTTGTCGCCCGCCCGAGACGTGCCGCGTCAGCTATTGATAAGCGATTCGCTTGCAGAATCACGGCGCAGTTTCCGTCACGCAAAAAGGCACTGAGCGATAGAGATGGGTGTTCATATGTTCGGGCGCGATTGTAGACGTCGCAAACACATTCCACTCCAGTCTCTCAATTTCTTTTTACAGGACGCAAACCGTATAATTAACTATCAAGACAAGACACGGGCCTATGCAACATTCTCCGCGTAAAGTCAAAAAATCTTGGAATTTCATATTTTGCTATTATCATATTGAACTAACATTAAAGGATATCCAAATATGATTTACACAGCGATTCATATCTCCAGTTGTGGAGATATAAGTTGTTGTGTTGAGTCATAAGAGGTGCTGCCACGGCTGACGATTATATGACATGTCTTTGCGCCTTGATTGAAGGCTGTGTGGTGAGGTGACGTGCGTTGTTTGTGATCGTCCCAGGCGCACCGCAACCGCGTGTTCCACGACTTCCGCGCCGGGCTGTGCCGCAACCTGGTGTGCTCGGACCTGTTCACGCGCGGCATCGACGTGCAGGCCGTCAACGTGGTCATCAACTTCGACTTCCCGCGCATGGCCGAGACCTACCTGCACCGCATCGGCCGCTCCGGCCGCTTCGGACACTTAGGTACGAGCGCAAGTCTCTATGATTGCTGTGTAGTATTGTGAGCGGAAGCCATACGATAGTCTCAGGATTCCGCATATCCATTCAACATTAAAGTTGCTACTTTATCATAAAGCTCATTAGTCTAATTTCCCTATGCAATGTACAGTCTTGCAACGCTGGTAGCGTTTGCATACTAAATTTGTATGTACCTACCAGCCCAACTAATTGAGTTGCAGGCTACGTTTTCAGCTCTTCTATGTGAGATTCTTGTGACATGTAATTAACATCACGATTGCGCCGTGTCGTGGTGTTGAGTTGTTGAATTGTAGCAGTTGCATGTAGTCAGTAACGCTGGTGTCGGTTGTTTGTTTGGTCGCAGGTATCGCGATCAACCTGATCACGTACGAGGACCGGTTCGCGCTGCACCGCATCGAGCAGGAGCTGGGCACGGAGATCAAGCCCATCCCCAAGGTCATCGACCCCGCGCTGTACGTGGCGCGCTCCGCCATGGACGCCGAGCTCGCGCGCGACAGCGACAAGTAACGCGGCGCGCGCGCACTGAGCGAGCGAGCGAGCACCACAGCATGATATAGGAAAAAAACTACAAAAAACAAAAACTATATTTGTAAAGTGTAATGAATTTAACGAAAATTGTGTCTTGTAAATAGTTTTTTCATGATAAGACTTATGACATCTGTCGATTTGGTGGTAACCTGTGAACTTTAATCGGTTGGGCGATGATGAGTGACTTTGAGTGAAGCCCCCGGACCCATATTGGTCTCCGGGCGAGGCCGCCGAGGGAACACTTGTTGGTGAGTTGTTATAAAATAAAATATTTATCTCGATTGTTCAGAGTCTACCTAGATTTATCCGATATCAAATTACATCAATTGTGGTAGACTTTCGATAACGGTTAGGAGTCCCGCCCATGCTTGTGTTGAGCTAGCGCAGGTTTCCGTTTGCTTCATTCCGAAAAACATTGTAAAACTCTGAAGCATGGGCAGGTTATTAAGTCTAGCTCAATGATCTCTTAAAATTGAAAATGTTAACTACTTATCAACATTTTTTGACTGGAATATTTGTCAAATTCAAAGTAGCTACTTCCTAAAAGTTATTTCTATGTCAAGTAATGTTGAGTGTAAGTAGATGTATTGTATTCGAAGTCTGTAACCTTGATATTGTCTCCCTCCGCTTGGGACAATATCCAATGATAACAAGTCGATTTTCTTTTATGTTTTTGTATTCATGTTTGTTTTGTTATTTATTAGTAAGCGGTCAGTCACAGTTTGCTGCCAGTGTTGTGTTGTGAGACATCAACAGAGGCGTTGCCGTGCTCATACGCGCGTTGCATCCTGTTGTAGAAGCTTGTTGTTTCAACTTCTAACAAAGGTGTTTAATGTAAGCAACCCTCTTTTCAACCAGAATTAATTCAAGATCTTAAAATAATTTTAATATAAAACTGTGACTTAACGAGGTATGGGAATAGAGCTATCTGTGTCGACTTGCAGAAATGGACTATTCTCTTGCCTGGGGAATTTTGAGAGCTCTTGAAATCATCTAACGGCTCTCTGGGGAAAAAATAAAAAGGGATGTCAAGTGAAGAGGTTTTCAATGGGACAGTACATACATAACATGCATCTGTCTATTTTTATATGCATACAGAAATAAATCAAGCACAGTAATTGATATGCAATATGAATTAACTGTCGTCCACATTCAGAACTCTGACATTAAATATAAAACTACATAATAAGGACAAAGCAATACTTTTATGTAACTGTAGGACTGTGTTTTGTATTCACTATAGGCAGGAATGTAGGCATTCCATAGCCTCTGAACAAAATTAAATCATGAACCCTTACAATGGGCAAAATACAGAGAATAAAAGTTTAAACCATGACTGTGTTTAGTGAATACATAACACTTAAGTGATTTAACTTTGATCTGTGATATGATAAAGTAAAATCGTATTTCTCAGGCCTGTCTTGAAAAGATTATTTTTATTAATAAGAAACTTCAAAATACCTACTTTTGTAGTCTTCCATTTTTGTTATAGTCGTAAGCTCCTTCATCCAGTCCTGAATAGAATCATAGTAAATGCAGGAGCTACGTGCACAATGTGAATATTCATACAAATAATCTTTTCGTGTTTCCTTTGTAACAAGTGGTAAGATAAAGCAAGCAATAAAAACACCTTTTATATGACTGCCTAAACAAGCACGATGCTATATCTGAATCTTATGGAGCAACTTGTGACCTCATTAAAAACATAGGCATATCAATTCAACATTTATAGATAATTTCCGAAATCATGTGATTCTGATTAATTATACATATTGTAGAGTGTAATATTGTCTGCAGTAAGTTCAGTATGTCCATATTGTTTACAAGTTTGCTATAACAAATCAAATGATTCTATTGCGCCTTCAACTTGTCCATAAGTTAGTGTTTTATGCTAACTTAATAAAAATAGGATTGACAAATAATTTAAAGGTAGCACACTAAACTGAGGCTTTTGTTGTACCCAGTTGTGGTGAGATAAGAGAAAGTATGATTCTATGATGAAACTTCACGGAAATTAAAATTCTTTAAAACCATGTTCATTATGCGAGTGATAAGAATGAAGATAAAATAAAAAATATAATATAGGGCTGGATAAAACACGTGTAAAGTCTCATACATACGTAACTTGTAACTACCAATATGGTAATGCTGATTAATTACCTGTATTCTCAAATTTATTATTTATTATCATTTCCCATGTCTTGTCGTGCTGAACCTTGAAAATAAAACTCTTCACGAAAATTTTATTGTTTTTTTGCCAGTCGTTTCCTTCGCCCGATTTATTATTCGATTGTATAAATATCGACACATATGTACTATAATATTATACTAATATAGATAGACCACCTAGAACAAAATATGACACCGGTGTAAACTGGGATGCTACGGAAGCTTCTTTAGTTCGAGGCCATTATCGCTTGGTGCAGCACCATCAAACAATTGCAAATACCACGAGATGGAGCTAAGATATATAGGATTTATTCTAAGATTATATCAGAAGTATGCTGAAACCATGGTTGTTAAAGTACAAATGTTACTCCTCCCGCCATCTTCTCTCACGGAGGGTTACTAATTCTAATTTGCATGGGATGAGCATCCTGTGATATCAATCATATCATAAACTAAGGGCCACTTGTTTCAATCTTTTGACATTCGCTAAATGGAGTTTAATCGCCGAGTCTTACATACTTTCCTTCTTTTATTATGTCGTATTGGACGCTCGCTTCTTTTAAAACTGGTACCAGTGCCACCACTTTAGCTAGAGAATGGACCGGGGCGCCACCACACACTACGCTAATGAACAGCAAATATTTTCATTGACGCAGGTGAGGTGGTATAATCTGTATGTCGAATACAGTCTTCCACCTACTCTTACGATATTTGGCGCATGAGTGACTTACAATGGGAGGCGCCAGTTCTACGCAACGACAACACCGATCTTTCATACTTCATTTTTCACTAATAAAGCGTTACCCCCTGTTCCGAGTCACACCAAAATCGATTACAGCGTCTACGAAGCCGTTCCGAGTCAATTTTGGCGATACAAAACGATGGCATCGTAGACGCTGTAATCGATTATGGCGATGTCACGGAACGCGACCTTAGTTCCACCTGTCCCTATAAAATATTTTATTGAAAATAAGTTTCCGCCACGGAACTATCGGGGAGGAAACTCTCACTAGTTCCACCACGGGACTACAGATATATGTAAGTACCTACATCCATTTTGGCATTAGTGAAGCTGCTTATTGGTAAGAATATTGGATACAGGAGGAGGTGTACATAGGTACCCGTAGTGTAGGCAACAGTTGTCGAACGGAACGGTAAAAAAATACTGTTTTGTCGTTAGTCGTATATTTTAACATGTAGTTTTAAGATTACATCAGACATACCGAAATTCAGTCGTACATACATCGTACGTTACTCAGCGGGGTCCTACTAATTAAGACTGCGTGCCCGCTAGGATAGTAGTCACTTGCTATCAGTGCAGTGAACGCGCGATACGGTCACCCGGGGGCACACAATGAAAGAATGCCCGCTGTCCACTCTCACATGAGTGTGTCACAAGCAGTGATGTGCATTGCGTGTTGCAGACTATATTTATCTGATGTTGCTAGCCTGGAATGCGCAATGCGCATCAGTCTCAGGATGTTACAATATTCACAGTAAATCGGGATTTCTCTAGTCTGACAGATGAAACGATTTTATTAGCGTTGTTTTAAATTACCTTTTGGTTCCAAACATTATCCGGATGATGGCGATAGATGACAGTACAAAACAATACTTCATACAAACTAGCGCCACCAGGGTGTAATGGGAAACGTAGCCCCCATTAATCACCGAATGTTATCAAATCTGTTTCATGGTGAAAGTCGTTAAGAATTAACTACCTAACGACCCCTTAAAAGCCGTTTCAACAGGCCGACACTGTGTAAGAATGGTTTGGTTCCTGCACTCTGTGGATCTGTTGACGCGCGTAAATGTAGGTACTTCATTACAAATGCGTGTTAAAGAGATGCCACACAAGCGCCGTGGCTCCGTTGCGTAGTTCTACATTCATAGGTCATGAAGTCGTTTTTTTTTGTTTTTAACTTGGTGAATTATAATTTATCAATGGTGGGTATGGTTACCCTATTCATCAACTCAGTTCCAACAGAGACGCAGCGCCGACGCAGCACTCGTGTGGGATACACGTCGAAATCCAATTGCACGGCGGCGCGGCGACGCTCGTGTGGCATCTAAGGGGCTCTACTCACGATGCAATCTGTCTCACGATTTGTTGCTGCAACTTGTATTTCTCTCTCTGTCTATCTTCCTGTTGTGTCCTTCTCTAGCGGTCGCAAGGCAACCTGCCTTCTATGAGTTGCAGCGACAGATTGCAAGCCAGGTTGCATCGGGAGTAGAGCCCATACGTCTACAAAGCGGGCGATGGCCAGGCAGGCCCGCTAGGCCGGTCCGGCGCCACTGTGGCCCCTCGGCGGCGCTAGTCTCGCGCGTCAGTCGTCCTGCTCGTGTAACTGCGCCAGCAAGGCCGCGCGCCGCGACTCCAGCTCCGCGTCGCTCCAGGCGCCGCCGCCGCCGCCGCCGCCCGCCGCGCCGGACGAGCCCGCCCTGCGAGCAAGCACGGGGAACATGCCAGTCAACCGACACGCCGCTTCCAATACTCATCATTTTACTCATAAGTACTCGTAATTTTGTAATTTTAATAATAAATTAGAATATTAAGAGCGAATTTTACCAACGAAGAGTAACGTTTTACTCGAGAGTATCTTCTATTTTTCATAGAATGACTTTATTTTGAATGTCATTGTCATAAAAATTATCCCCGGAATAGTTATTTTCGTATAAATTTATGTTGGTAAAACCAGCCTAAATGTGTAAGCTAGCACCGCATAATTATTTATATTTATTTTTGTATTGTTCAATTATTTCTTTTACCTGTTTTCTTTATAACAATTGATTGGTTTAGCCGCGAAATAGTTTGACCTGTAATGGGGCTAAATTCTAATATAAGTCGAATATAGTTCGAGGGTGAAATAGCTACTTTTACCCCGAGGTAAGCATAATACTTTACATCATTCGAGCAAGGTAAATTAACCTCTTTCCTGAGCTCGGATGATGTAAATACTAATTACAGTCCCAGTTTCCTTGGCAATTATTCTGTACCACCACGCCTATACGCCGCACTCACAATCTATGGCGCGACTTGTTCACAGTCACTGTGAACTAGTGTTGCCGAAAAATCGATAGTTTTGGAATCGATTGTTGAACGCTAAAATCATCTACACTATCGATCGCTGCCGACCAATAAGCTATCGATACTATCGATAGTATTGCTCTTCAATATTGAATAGACTATCGAAAGTTCATTGGTTGGCAGCGATCGATACTATCGATAGTATTGCTGTTTACCGATAGTATTGCAGTAGAAGAGACATCGATACTATCGATACACAACCGATATTGGCCTATCGAGCGGCAACACTACTGTGACCACGCCCCCCACACACCTCCGCGCTTCACGTGCCGCCGTCACTCACTTGTCCTTCTTGTCCCGCTTGTCCCGCCGCTTCTTGTGCTTGCGCTCGGGCTCCGCGCCGGGCTCGGGGCTGCTCGGGCTGCGCTTCGACCGGCGCTTGTGCCGCGGCGGCGACGCGTCAGAGATGCCGCCCTCCTCCGGCGACGGAGACTTCTGCTGATTGGAATGGTACTGTTGTTAACTGCCAAATAACGTGGCAATAGAGGTCATCGACCCGCTAAGAAAATGTATGCGATTTGACGTTTGCCACCGCCGCTGGCGCGTCCGTGAGAAGCCCACCGCCCGCAAGGTCACCCGTACATAACTTGCCACGATCCAGGAGCCCCATTTTTCAATCGCACTTTTGCAAACGAGCGCTCTTTTCTACCGATTTCGTTCGTTATATTCAATGCCCTCTGCAACGATTGGTCAGAACCACTCGTTGCGCAAGTCATACGAGCGATTATATCACACGAGCGAATGAAAAATAGGACCTCCGAAGGGATGCGGGAGCGCTTCGGTTCAATGTGCAAGTTTGCCGACCGGTGTGGAGTTGCGTGCGGTCGAGGTTGTGCTTCCCGAGCGAGAGGTCCCGGGTTCGAATCCCGGCTAGGGACGAAGAAAAAACCCCCAGTGTATGTAGCAAGAAGAGCATTACTTAGTGCATTGTCGCGCGGAAAAGCTAGCCGCCATGATGTTTCGCTGGTGACGTCTCACTCCGATAGTAAACACACATGTGTCTGTATTTGTAGTGTAGTGACAGTGAGCATGTGTAGTGACTGACCGGGTCGTGCCGGCGCTGCTTGCGGGCGGGGCGCCGGCGCTCGGAGGAGGCGGCGGACGCGACGGAGCCGGAGCGCGAGCGCGAGCGGGACTGCCGACCAGAGGGACAGGGTTCAGGTTAATGGGCGCTCTCAAAGACTTGAAGTACCGGCCAGTTGCCGAGTGTTCAAAGCACAGATACTATTGTAGTAAAAGATGAAGTTCTATATTGAAACTGATTTATTTATTGCCATGCCTACAAGTTCGGCTCACACCAATTTTTAATTTTTTCACCGCTGTCACCATGTAGTAAGACGAAGTTCTAGATTGAAACTGATTTATTTATTCCCATGGCAACCATGACACATACTACAACTATAATAATATACTAATACAGATAGACCACCTAGAACAAAATATGACACCGGCGTGAACTGAGATGCTAAGGTTCTTTTTTAGTTCGAGGCCAGGATCGCTTGGTGAAGCACCATCGAAAAATTGCAAATACCACGAGATGGCGCTAAGATATATAGATTAGCGACACCTAGAAGTATGTTAACTGAAACCATGGCGTTTAAAGTACAAATCTTACTCCTCACGCTATCTCTTTTTTACGAAGGGTTACTAATTCTAATTTGTATGGGATAAGCACTCTGTGCTCCAAAGGCTACAATTATGTACCTAATCGATTCAAAATAGCGACACAGCGATTTTCTAATAGTGGCACGTTATTAGCTGGATTTAGTTGCTCTGTTAGCTAACGAACTTTGCTTTGAACAGGGTCTCGGAAACAGGGGCCCTACCGCGCAGCCGCTGTCGGCATCGGCTTCGTGTTTGACTTGCCGTATTGTCATAATGATAAAGTTCATTCTTGCGCGTTTAAACACGATGCCGATGCCGACAGCGGTTGCGCGGTACGGGGGCTGGTCGTAACTGCTCGACACAACTTGTACACCTTAGACCGCCATTATAATGATGACGTGAAGTGGTCCAACCTATTGCGGTTATGGCTACCGCTTCAACTTTTCTGTACACGCTCGGCTCGCACGTGGCTCACGTAGCCAATCTTCCACATCAAATACAGAAGGTGTCACTGACATGACAATATTGTTTGGCTAGGAGTTCTTAAACGGGCAATGTTTTGCTGCAATATGTGGCTGCAATAAGATGCCCGGCCATCACAGAAATATTGCACTGCATGCAACTGATTGATCTATCACTCACTTCCGAACAAACATGTGGCTTGTGTGGCCGGGGCATTACTGCAATATTGCATAGTATGGCTGGCATCACTTGCCAAGTGGCCGGGCCACTGTATCGCTGCAAAACCTGCCCCCCTAGACAAAGTTAAACGCTAACGCTAGCGAAACGAAACGATAACTTTTTATGTATGCGATTTGACATTTGGCTTCGGTAAGGTGACGTCACGTAGCGATTCCAAATGTCAAATCGCATACATAAAAAGTTATCGTTTCGTTTCGCTATCGTTAGCGTTTAAGATTGTCTACAGGCACTGGCCCGTTTAGGAGCCCCATATGCAATATACAAGTTTATTCATACGACATTCATTAAGAAATTGTATTGGATGTGATCGTCAGTGGCAGGACTTTAGGTTCCGAGTTCAGCAAATGCGGGGTCACAAGCCAACGGGTAAGATTAATGGCCTACGCAGACCGGGACGGCATGGCAAGGGATTTTAAATTAAACTAGCCATGCCGCTCCCGGTCTGCGTAGGCCTTTATCTATGATAAGAAGTTGTAGGTAGTTAGGAAGCTACTGAATAGCCTAAGAATGTTAGTCGGCAATGTCTAGATAGTCTCTACCCCACGCTAGGGTACGGGGGAGTTTCTTGCCCTTCTTTGCTCTATCCCGAAGCCCACAACTTCCGAAAGGGCGGTAGTATACAAAAATATTATATTGACGTTGACTAAGTAATCTGTATGATTTTATGGTCAATAAAAAATTTGAACTTGAACTAGGCCCCGCGGCACTCACCGAGGCGGAGTTGGATCGCTTCTTCTTCTTGCTGCGCTTGGACTTGCGCGGCTTGGGGTGGTGGTAGTGCATGCAGCTCTCCTCTTGTTCGTGTTGGAAGTCCTGCGCACACGCACACCATACACGTCTGAGTATAACATTCAAAATAGGATCAATGTTCAAGGATAACAACCAATCATGACATGACACACAGACATGCAGATTGTTTGAAACATGCCTTCGATCATATTGAACCCGCACTAAATGGCACTGATCCAGTGTGGCGAGGTTTGGCTCAATCCTTCATCAATTAGCATCGCCTTTGCCAATCGGTCGGGACATTTATGGACTTTATTTATACATATATCAAGTTAATTAAAAAAATCGCCTGACAATTTGATGACGGCAGAATGCCTCAGAAGACAACGGCCCTTGTCGTGAAAAAAAAAAACAATTCCTCTTGTCGGGCAAGGTCTCTACGTTAGCCGTGCTAACATAAACATCTCTTGCCCGACAAGAAAAAATATCCGAGATTGAGACAACCGAGTCCTGCTTGACACATGGCAAGTAGTTGACGACCGCCGAATGACAAAGACAGGTATACTGTACTGAGCACACAGGAAAACAAATTGACTTGAAACGTCCGCATTTCATTTATTTTCGTAAATGTGTAGTTACCTTGTATATCCGTATCCGGTCCTCCTCATCGGGCACGGCGAGGATCTCGCTGGCCTGCAGGTCTACCTTGAGCTGCGCCTCGCTCCAGCTGAGCTGGTGGTCCACCCCGCACTCCGAGAGAACCCACTTGAAAGCGCTCTCGATCTTCTTCAGCGCCTTGGACTCTTCCTTTAGCTTCTCCTTGTTACGCGCTTCCGCCTGGGGAACACTACTTTTTAGCCGACTCAATTCAATTCGATTTAATAATCATTTATTTCAGACCATATCACAGTCCATACTTATACTTAAATACTTATCTAATTAATAAGTTTTGCTTGAATTACCATTTTCTAATGGTAATAGTATTATTATATTGTCATCCAAACTTCATATATTAGAAGCTTGGATTTTTATTTGTATTTAAAATACTGGGAATTGGGGCGCTGTTTTGCTGAAATACAGGTCTTACGCCTAGCCCAGCGACAGATGCTACAATGTTTTTCATGTGAAATCTATTAGCCCCTTACTGCATACTAACTCATTATATGGTTTCATTGGTTTTGAACTGTATTACAAAACAATGAGATTGAAAACCGCGATGCATTTCGGGTTAGGCCATGCATTAAGGGGGCTGCGACCGCGTGAATTTCCCATACAAACGTAATACAAAAATTATTTGAATTTGAGAACTACTTCAAAGGATTTAGACTGTTAATCGGATTTCTTACCTTCTCGAGTAGCGAGTTGTAGGTGAGCTTAACGTTGCCGGCGTCCAGCGAGGCGGACTTGCAGTCCTCGCACACGACCGTCGCGAACTCCTCGAACGTCGTGTCTGGACGCACCTGCACACACACGAACATAACATCAGTCATCACCATTCAAAGCTCCGTCCAAAGTCCACGGCTCGCGATTTTCAACCTACGATATAAGTAAAGATAAAGTTCAAAACCTATGAAAAAAAAGAACAATATATTTGGGTATTTTGGGGACACTGGACGATTGAGTGGATAACATTAACATAGATTGCTTGCACATTAGGCTGGCATGTGTCCTGTAGATTGACATTTACCCCCGGTTTCCTTAGCGCTGATTATGTTAACAGGTGGGTTTAATCAGCCTCAGCCAATCACGTGCCTCTATTATTCAAAATAGCGAGATGTGATTGGCCGAAACTGATTTAACCAACCTGTTAACTTTATCAGCGCCCAGGAAACCGGGGGATAGGATACTTTTAATCCGACTGCACAAAAAGGACGGTAATATTTTCTCGGAACATGTAATCTTTGGGTTCAGGCAGACGAAATTGAGGGCACCAGCTAGTACATAATAAAGCTACTTGGTGGTAATGAAGGAGTGTTGCCAGTGTCATGTGTTGCCCTGTGTTCGGGAGTGTTGCCATGTGTCTCCTCAGCCTTGACCTTACCTCGAAGGCCTTCTCCTTGAGGATCTCCTTGATGACCTTCTTCTCATCATGGAAGCGAGCCTTCAGGTTCTCCACGTAGAACTTGAACAGGTCTAGCGGGGTCGACCCGTTCTGACCTGCAATCAAGCAGCAAGACGTAACAAACATTGTTATCAAGATTTTGTAACAGAATTTACTAATACTACTACATACAGGCACATATACATTGCTTCTGGCCCCACACTAGGATACCCGGTGTCGTGGGAACCAGAAACAGCGACATCACAAACATCCAAGTTTTTTATCCCCAGCCGGGAATCGAACCCGGAATCTCTCGCATGGTAGGCAGAACCGAAACCGCTGCGCCACAGAAGTCGTCATATATTAAGAATATAAGAGTAAACTGTCGTCTCTTTAACGCGATACATCATCTAGATCCGGCTGAAAGACTGACACAGAGCCTTAAAATTGGAAAGAAAATACGTCGTCATCGTCTGCAGTTATGGTCGACTTCGGAGTTACTCCTAGAGCTCTTACACAAGAGTTTCTAGGGCATCGCCCCCGTAGCAGTCGACAGTATAGACTTTGACGAGTCGCCACTTTTTAAAGGGGGCCACTCACACGCCGCCGGGGCAATAAAGGGTGTTAATGTGGAGCCTGCTCTTTCTGCTTGTTTAACACACTTTTTCACCCTAGATTGTTGCTGCAGCAGGCGTGCGAGTAAAGCTGCCGCTGACTGCTCATTTCTGCGGGCCACAGGTCTGGTTGACAACCGGGTCACCTTGGTGAATGTGGATGTTTCCTTCCACACAGTGGATCCACAACACATCCACATAACCTCCACTTATGTGTTTGTGCGTCGGACAGCACACTGAAGTAGGTCACACGTCGACGCGCACGCACACAAACACACACAAGAAGGTAAAGTCAACAGTCTGGAAGCCGCTTGGGTGGTTGGTTGCCAACCAGCAGCTCCTGGGTACAAACCACAGATACTATAATATTATACTAATACAGATGGACAACCTAGAACAAAATATGACACCGGTGTAAACTGAGATGCTATGGAAGCTTCTTTAGGTCGTGGCCATTATCGCTTGGTGCAGCACCATCGAAAAATTGCAAATACCACGAGATGGCGCTAAGATATATAGGATTTATTCTAAGATTCGCGCAACCTATAAGTATGTTAACTGAAACCATGGCGTTTAAGTACAAATCTTACTCCTCACGCCATCTCTTTTTTACGAAGGGTTACTAATTACTAATTGTAATTTGTATGGGATGAGCACCCTGTGGTACAAACAACGAGCACAAACTCTATGGGGTAGAGTCTCAGTGGTCGCCTCCGACAGGAGAGGTAGCACGACTCACCGAGCATGGCCGAGAAGCGCATGTCGGCCGAGATGACCGGGTACAGCTCCACCCACAGCGACATCGACGTCAGCTTGCCTTCCTCGTGCAGACCGTCCAGCAGCGCCTGGGAATAAACAACACAACAATCTATTGGTATGCATACAAATCTGCCAACTTAACTGTGACATGACGGGTGTCGCTAGTGGCTTGTATTTCCATATTTGGTAATTGCGTCCGAGCATTGGCATTTCGAAGATGGCGGTCGTAGTTCTGAATTCAGATCTTTGCGTAGTTTTAGCAGTTTCTGAGTAGTAAATGTTTGCAGCTGGAGCGTAATGTACAAGATTGTGGATTTCCAAAAGTGTTACATACAATACAATGTAAAATACATTTCGAAGATGGCGGTCGTAGTTCTGAATTCAGATCTTTGCGTAGTTTTAGCAGTTTCTGAGTAGTAAATGTTTGCAGCTGGAGCGCAATGTACAAGATTGCGGATTTCCAAAAGTGTTACATACAATACAATGTAAAATAGACCTGTATTTCTGGTGGATCTATAAATATTTGTGTGGAGGCCAGGTCCTCCACGGATGTAGGGCTGATGAGAAATGTTGAGATGAGCGAATGACGTGACGTGTAATGGAATGTAGGTCAATGGAGGTTAGGAATGTCGATGAAATACCTGGTGGCTTCTTGAGCGGCGCTCCCGCGTGACAATCGTCGTCGGATGCAGCTGGGCTGGATGAGGTAACGGGTAAGACCCTCGCTTGGGTCCTGGCCAAGTGGCGATGAGCAGGAAATATGGTGCACGGGAACAATTCACTCGCGAACGCGACGGGGCCAGCTAGCTGCCTTTGGGTTGTGCGATAAATGTGCTGATGGATGAGCTTCGGAGCTGATATGAGACACGTGGGTTTCGTAGCGTGTGCGATGCGCGGGAACTCGAGAGCCGACGCGCGCGTGGTTGCTCTGGTCGAGTCTCCGGACGCAATGTGGTGAGAAAAATTGACGACGCGCCCCGCCTCTCATGGGTCCGGAGATGCGCGGCTACATTCCGATAAGCTCGGCATCTGTATCTGTCGTCACGTCACTAGACGGCGTGAACGATTTGGCTCGGCTCTATGTCCATACGATCTTTTGGCGCGTGAGTGACGTCTACAGGAGGCGCTAGTTCCATGCAATTAAATGCAAAGGATCTGGCAAAAAGCGTTAGTTCCAGCTGTAATCGCAAGCCAAAAGATGTACATGCAACTTACAATTTATTTGACAGGTTTTAAACGCTTTCCATCAATATTTTGGCGGGCGGTGACAGGTGGAACTAACTCTTGATGACCAAGGAGCAGTGAAAAGTCTGTGTTGAAGACAGGCGTTAATTTGCATAGAGCTGGCGCCCCCTGTAAACGTCACTCATCAGCCAAAAGATCGTTGGCAGACTGTAATCAGATGTTTATATTTATTACATAAATCGAAGCAACAATTAACTTACCAAGAAGTTGTCCCTGTTTTTCCGTTGCTGTCGCTTATTTCGTTTCTTGACTTGGTCCCTTTCTTGTATGTATTCAGCTTCCAGATTTCTAATGTGTTGCTCGAAAACTGAAACCGAAACAAATTATTTTAGGTAAAGATAAA
The DNA here is from genome assembly GCA_963457715.1 of Argyresthia albistria. Classification (NCBI taxonomy): domain Eukaryota; kingdom Metazoa; phylum Arthropoda; class Insecta; order Lepidoptera; family Argyresthiidae; genus Argyresthia; species Argyresthia albistria. The sequence continues at coordinate 2,776,006 of OY735267.1, read as the reverse complement.
AGGTGAATCTATGGAATGTCAATGTTGAAGGGAGATTGGTGCTAAGTCGCTTTTTGTGTTTATTTTACAACTTCGTATATAACTTTGTATGAACTTGTCAGTTTTTCGGAGAGAAGGTTTCACTGGTGTTCGAAGAAGGGGCACGAAGGCTGGCCACACACGGAGAGCTTGAAGCAGAATCATTTAAGGTGGACGTAGTTTTAGATTAGTTCTTACATTTTACATATTGCTTACGTCCAGCCATTAGGCATACAAACAGAAATACAATAACAAATGCATACATATAAAGTCATAAAATAAAAGAATAAAAAATGTAGAATTGCATGTCAAAATCGATAGTCAGTATCGACTGTTGTATGTTGATCACTGGGTAACTGCTCGAGCACTCCGTATGTGCGGGCCCAAAATGCTATCATGTGTGTCCTGTATTTTATTTTTATATTTGCATATTTAATTAATGTTAATGTTACTAGTTGTCAAAAACTAAACTGTATGAACCCAAAGAGGACACCCACGATACAGGCTATGCATAGTGTGGGGCCACAAGAATCCATTGTTATTATCAACTACTTGAATAAATACTTTGTATAGGTACCGATGAGCGCGTCCTCCTTGTCCATGCCGAGCAGACTGACGTCGTTCTTGAAGTTGGCGTTCTCCAGCAGCAGCACCTGCGCCTCGCTCCACGTGCTGTTGTACGAGATCTCGCTCATGTTCTCCAGCACCTGCCGGGACACACGGCAGCGTCAGCGACACCTCACGGATGGATCGCGTCATCATACAAGAACGTCGGATAAACAGAATCTAACTGAGATACGCAATGGAAGGGAGTGGCCAGTGAAGAACAGGGTCCGAATTCTACTGTTCACAAGCATACGACAAGCATGGCACAAACTTCATTACGAGATATTTGGTATTCTACTAAAACCGGAATCCAATTCACAAGCGCCAGCGTGAAGCCAGCGTACTTCGTATTCTACTGTCCAAAACGTACTTATGCTGGCGTCAGTTTGACGAAAGCGTACTTCGTATACTACTGACGCCAGTTTGACGCCAGCGTAAGTACGTTTTGGACAGTAGAATACGAAGTACGCTGGCTTCACGCTGGCGCTTGTGAATTGGATTCCGGTTTTAGTAGAATACGAAATACCGCGTATTGAAGTTTGTGCCAGGCTTGCGGTATGCTTGTGAACAGTAGAATTCGGGCCCAGAAGAACAGGGAGAGCTGACCGATAACCTCCAGTAGCAGCACAATCGACTATTTGCATCCTCCTTTGTAAATCTTCCCCTCCCTCCCCGCGGAATCGTAATGCGCAAACATCAAGGCGTATGTCTTCATAATGCGTAGGTCATACTTGGACCTACTTGGAGATTTTGACGACACACGCCTGGACGTTTTGCGCATTACCTAGCCGCGGAGGTAGCCTAAGGCTGGATTCACACGGCATAGTCCTGCACGTTTTTTTGCAGTATACGTCTTAACGGATAAACAGTGGCCTAGGTTCACACGACGTATATACTGCAAAAAAACGTGCAGGACAATGCCGTGTGAACCAAGGCCACTGTTTATCCGTTAAGACGTATACTGCAAAAAAACGTGCAGGACTATGCCGTGTGAACCACGCCTAAAAGGACTTGATTCCAGGGCCGTAAAACCTAATACAAAAAAAAGAGGTATATAGGTGCCGCCATCCACGAAGACGCGTGACGTAGCTATTTGCATCTTTCTTTTTCATCGGGCACTCTGCTGAAAGACAAAGATGCAAATAGCTACGTCACGCGTCTTCGTGGATGGCGGCACCTATATATACGGCCACGTATAGACAGTGATTTTACTCGACAGGGGCTAAGTTATCGCAGCTGCGGATATTTCAAGGTTTTCTTGCAGATATCAACATAAGACGGGTTCGATTGTAAATCATTTTGGCGGGCCACATCAAATCTGAAATTTTCTCAAGCGCGAGCTTTTCTCAAAAATTACAGATTTGAGTGTATTCTGGGAGTCACACTTTCTCTTGTGACTGAACATACGGGTACTGCAAGACTCAAGGGTCTAATAACACATAGTCTATTCGTGATAAGAATGCAGTAAAGTCATCACTGTCCGGCGGCCTAGCCACGCCCTGTAACCAATCAAATCGTTTCCAATTATTAAGCCAAGTTTACAGTGACCAGTTGAAAGCAAACTTTCGAACGCGAAGGTTGTGTGAGTGTGTTATCAGAATTTTTAAATTTTACTGCATTCTTATCACAAATAGACTAAATGTATCAACATAGCAGTTCTCACTTGTGCCAGCATCTTCATGTTCCGTTTCTTCAGCGCCTTCCCTTCCTCCTTCTCGCGTTTCGTGATTGTGAACATGCAGTCCTCGAATATGTCCCTGCGGTCCGACTCTGGGACGCATCGCCAAATCTGTGGCAGAAAACATTGATTTTAACTATACCGGCCCGCACTGAGTTTGGGTGGTGGATGGCTCAATCGTACTCGAAGTCGGGTAAAGGCTTGGTGGATACAGTACAGGGCCATGGTTTTGGCACTTCGGGTCTTATCTCGCTCTGTCTCTCTCACCCGCCAAGTCAAACGCCGAGTATCACACTCGGGACACACCCCGACGTGCCAAAACAATGGCCCCGTACTGTACGAGTAAGATTGAGCTATACTCTGGCTCAGCGGGCTGATGGAGGGGTGTTCGGCTAATCATAAGTTATCAAGCTGCCCTCTGCCCTAAGCTGGTCCTCTGACACAGCTTTACGACTACTACCACCGAAAAGCGAGCGAGTGGCCAGGAACTAAATTAAGCTTACGTTCGTCCGAAACGAATGCCCCGTGTATCCGTCTGGGCCAGATGTTGCTTCCCGCGCAATGGTTTCCGCTCTGCGAAAACCGACAGGCCACGGACACTTATATTTGTCACGCGTTACGAAACTGGAGTGGTGCTACAGTGGGTTACAGGATATCAAAATAAGTCGGATAATATTAGCCGACTTATTTTGATAACCTTTGGTTACACGATAATTGAAGGACACCAATAACTTCTTAATTTTTACGGATCATGATTGAGTGATCATCACTGAGTTAGCGAATAACCCCGCAGGTCCCGGAAATCACCACTGCCACAGGCTGGCTACCTACCGGCTTAGCCTTGAAAAGTTTCAGGCCTGGTGGCACAGTCCAAGGATGTCAGGATGACACAATTACGTTTCCTAAAAAACTGAAGCTGGACTGGTCTCAACGCGGACAAAACTGTCCCTCTGCCACCCAGCACGATAAAAGGCGTGACGCTACTGTTGAGTCACTAATGCTCGGTTTCTCGTAGAGTAGACCCTTTTCTCCTCAAAATTTCGCGACAGATTCTCAAACTCCGTTTAAATGTAGTTTGGGTTGCTGGAAGATTCAACTGACAGACTGTCAGCAGTTTCTCAACAGATCAATGAAACTCTTTGTTCCTTCTTTCTCCAAGTTTTCAACAAACTGTCTGTCAACAACTCAACAGACCAACGTGAATTTGACGTTTGGCCTTCAAATTAAAATCGTACGAGAAACCGGCCGTAAGAGGCAGACAGACAGGGTCACTGACCTCGAGGTTGCTGAACATCTCCTCGCACTTGTAGAACTTGGTGAGTGACGTCACGCGGTCGCACGTCAGCAGGAACTCTTCTAAGCTTTCGCGGTTCTTTTTTATCTTCAGCCTGGGGGTGAGAAGAGTGATCTAAGAACGTAACGGATGCGGTATATGCCGTTTAGGATCAGGGGTTTTTCGTGTGTGTGAGGGTGTGTTCTGTCTGTCTGTCTGTCTGTCCGTCCGTCTGTCTGTCTGAAAAAAATAATTGTATGGGAGCCCCCCTAAATAAATTTTAATTTAATTATTTATTTTTTAAGTAAATAATATATAATAATATACTAAATATATTGTGAACATTTTAAGCGTCTACCTGCTACCATTATCAATATCGAGCAAAAATGAGCAAAAAAATCACGTTTGTTTTATGGGAGCCCCCCTTCTTTTGATTTTTAGTATTTGTTGTTATAGCGGCAACATAAATACATCATATGTGAAAATTTCAACTGTCTAGCTACCACGGTTCATGAGATACAGCCTGGTGACAGACGGACGGACGGACGGACGGACGGACAGACAGAGAAGTCTCAGTAATAGGGTCCCGTTTGGCACCCTTCGGGTACGGAACCCTAAAAAACAAAAGAAATTTAATATTAAGGGGGCTCCGATACAACTAACGTGTTTTTTTTTTTGCGGTTTTTTATAGATAATAGTGCCCTTCGTGCGCGAGTCCGACTCGCACTTGGCCGGATATTTTTTATTCAGTTTTTTCCTTCTCTTGTAAAGTTCTTTGGCTTATGTTCTTTAGTCTGCCGACCCTTCATATAGGCTCGGGTTGGAGGAATGTATTGCTGTGGAGTCCCACCTCTGTTCCTCCCGCTCGTCCTTGACCCGTTGCGTCTTGTACGCGTTGAAGGCTTGCTTCTTCTCGTTGAGCTTCTTGAAGGCGGCGTACCGCGGGTCCTTCGAGATCACCTTGACGCACTGCTCCCATGTCGCCGTCGACAGTATGTTCTGTTGGGAGTGGGAGGGACGAATGAAGGACGGCGATTATTCAAGTGCCAAAAATAAAGTACTCGACGACCTCTGTGGTGCAGCGGGAGCGCATCTGCCTACCATGCGAGAGGTCCCGGGTTCGAATCCCGGCTGGGTACAAAAAAAACCCCCACGTCTTGGATGTTTACATGTTTCTGGTTCCGACGACACAGGGTATCCTAGTGTGGGGCCAGAAGCAATGTATGTGCCTGTATGTAATATATATATATATAAAACAGGATGAATGGAAATCGTACACGCAAGTACAGTTAGCGTCAGATATGTATAACACGCAAGGCGATTGGCGCAATAAATGACAACACACAAATCAACACTCACAGGTCCAAACAGACCACCACCAGTGTGGGAGAAATGGCAAACCAAGCCAGAGAGCGCAATGACCGAAATCTGGGCCCTGATTCTGAAAGCGAATTGTATAACAATAGCAGCGAGGGCTCACAATTACGGTTTTGTAAAAGACCGCGCTCGCTACAAACAAACCTGTATCTCGCGCTCGCTCTCACTCGATTCGCGTGCAGAACTCGGCCCCTGTTATTATCATCGTCCTCATCTTGTCCTTGAGAAGTCCTTTGAACGCCTCGATGGCTTCCTTCTTGTCCTTGAAGTGGTGCTGCGCGGGCGAATCTGTCATCATCATCATCATCACAACATCATCGTTCTCACCTTGTCCTTGAGCAGTTCCTTGAACGCCTCGATAGCTTCCTTCTTGTCCTTGTAGTGGTGCTGCGCGGGCGAGCCGGCGCCCTCTGCCGGCGGGACTGCGATCTCCTCCACGTTTACTGCGAGCGAACAGCGTAGGTAGCAAGAAATATATCGCATCAAAAAAGTATTCGGATTGAAATGTATTGTATATTTAATAAAATAATGAATATAAGGTTAATTTCATATGGACTCAAAAACTTTTCGCGCTGTCAAATATTCCTATTTGAGGCTCGCTCGGGGACAGTATATTTCACCCTAACAAAGATGAGAAATTCATTTCAATACGGACGGACGGTACCAAGCTACCCTAGATTTGGGATGTGTGTGCGTGTGTTCGAGGGTGTGTGTGTGTGTGTGTAAGGGTGTGTGCATGTGTGTGTGTACTCACTGGGCTCCGGCAGCGGTATGTTGGTGTGCGCGGGGTCGATGGAGGCGAGCGTCTTGTGTGCGTGTGTGTGTGTACTGTGTACTCACTGGGCTCCGGCAGCGGTATGTTGGTGTGCGCGGGGTCGATGGAGGCGAGCGTCTTAGCCATGGCCTCGTCCATCGCGGAGCTGCCCCCCCCGCCCGCCGCCGGCTCGCTCGGCAGCGGGACTTCCCCCAGCGGCACCTCCGCGCAGTACGCGGCGCGCCTGCAAGACACACGGCAAACTCAAATTCAAATCTGTAGATTATTACAAACACATACTTCATTGACGTCATTTTTTGCCTCTTTGCTTTGGACCACTGTAGCAGGAGGAGGGCAAGGAAACTGTGACGCTGTGCTGTGCCCGCCTATGTTGATAATGTGTTGGGACGGCAGCCGCGGTTGGAACCACAGAACAGAAAACAAATACATAAACTGGCAGTGGTTTATAAACTCATTTTTAGTGAAATCCTATGGCCAATCATGTTCAAGATTCTTTTGTAGTTTACGATTTGACAGTGTGAAAGTTGGCGACATCGGTTCTGATAGTAATCGAGGCGTATGCGGCTTCCACTGTTTTTTTTTCATGGTTGGAACCAAACCAAGGCAGACAAAATGGGGCCAAAGACAACACAAATATTTGTCTGTTGTTCTTACTGAGCCACTTCCTCGGCCGCGATGCTGTCTTTGATCTCTTTCAGCTCGGGCGGCACAACCCAGCTTGACTCCTTGGTCTCAATGTTGTGGTAGTACACTCTGCCTGCATCTGTTGTGTACTCTTTCCACACGCATGTGGATAGAAGTTTCTGGAATGCAAATAAGTTGGCTTTGAGCTCAGATACTATAATATTGTATGTTGCAATAGGACTGACAATACACATACATACATATGCAGAGAGAAGAGAGGTAGGCAGAGACTAATGACCAAAGAACAGCTGCCATATAAATATGTTTTATCAATCTCCTTTCATTCATCTTGTTATTATTCTTGATTTATTTTGTCTATTTATTTATTATGCTTTTTCTGTAACCTATTATAATAATGGAAAGTGCAGCTTCATGATTTAATAAAAGAATAAATACATATATGTAATCCTTAAAGTGCAACAAACCTCAGCAGGGGTCTTCAGTTCATCAGGCTTCTCCCACAGACTCTGTTTGCTCACAGAGTTGTAATAGTAGATTCTACCATCGGGGGCCTTGTGTTCTGACCATGGGCTGCTCTGGTTGGCTAATGGGGCTATGTCAGGAGCTGGTGCAGTCAAATCCTGAAATCAATTAGCATAAAATACCTAATATATATTTTTTTCAGATTCATTTTACAAAAAATGTTATCCATATTTGTCAAGAAAATAACTTAAAATATAGTAATAATGTATGTACTCTTGTCATGTTTACTATGCTGCTGTTGCAAGCCAATCTGTAGAATCATGCCAGTAGTTATTTGTCTATCAGACAGCTCTTTAATTATAGTATTTCTACACATGTCAACTCTGTTCATGAAATGTCAACTCTATTCTGAACCTCACGATGGCATTAAAAGAGTTGACACGCGCATCAGCGAGCATCCCCGATGCGCTGCAGCCTCTGCGCAAGCCGATGCCTAAAAGTGTTGTTGTATGTGACTCTGAGTGCATCGTGAGATTTTCAAGTGTACTTAGTGAATATATAGCGTCACGTCTTTTCCCATACGGGGTAGCAGAGGCACTTTTAGCCAGAGATTCGATACTCCATTTTGTGTGACAGGAGGCTAGCCCATCTGCAGCTATGGAGTAATGAAGGTTTGCTCACAATGTTGCAACACAATCAATTAGCATTTTGGTGTTATAAAGACACAGGATTTATGATATGATAGGTAAACATTGTTTTTGATAGTTAAATATAGATAGACTGTTGCTATTGCTTCCTTATTATATCCAGCCTCCATCACCCACTGTTGAGTATAGGCCTCCTCTTCATTTCAACATTTTTTGTGGTCCTGGGCCAACCTTATCCACTGATGCCCAACAGTTTTGGCAATGTTGGTCAACTGAGCATATATTTATTAAATACTGCAGTCACACTCTGATAAGCTATGTATTCTTAAAACTTACAGGCTTGAATGATGGGAATCCCGGTGGGGGCATGGAGAAGGGCGGTATCATCGGCGGGAAGCCCATAGGCGGCATCCCCGGCGGCATCCCTGGCATGCTGGGCGGCATAGCGGCCAGGTTCGGGGGCATGCCAGCCATGGCGGGGGGCATGCCAGGAATCGGGGGCATCGCCACCTGGCCCATGCCGCCCATCACCGGCGGCGGCAGCAGCGGCGACCCCATCATGCCTGGCGAGTTGCTCCCGGTGCCAGGAGGCTCCTGGATCGACAAAATAGCTCTGAATACGAATTAACCGCAGATTATCAGAATGAGGCCCATGCCAAAGCAAACATGTTATACATACCATGATGAGGATTGAGAATAGTCAATTTCTCTCGCGAATTTAGGAGCGCATCAACAGTATTCTTTGAGTATTTTTAGTTTTAGAAATAAAATAATATTCACAGTTCACACACACCCACACCACACGGCAAGCGACTATAAACAAAAGAAAGAAACCACAGAGAAAGTAATCACTACGTTTAAAAGCACTAAAAGAAACCACAGACAGAACAGAACAGACAGAAATCAAATCACAATAGAATATGTGGTTTAAACACACTAAATTACGCGACCGAAATTCGGCATGAATCGGCATGATGACGCCTGCATGTCAGAAAATCTCCTATTGTTACCTATCTATGATTGCAGGCGTAATCATGCCGAACTTCGGTCGCGTAACTTCGGCAAAGACACACTTTACACAACACTGATCATGAACCCAACTCACGTCAACGTGTCATTTAGCTGTCACAAATTCTAGCTGTTTTAGTTGTTGTACAACGTTTCGTAATCATTCCTACTAGAATTAAATAGTTGCAATACTACGTTTTAATTCGAAAACCACATTCCCAGTCAAAATGTTTCCCAAGTGCTCTAAATTGAGGAGTCTAATTTTTGTTATTTAATTTCTATAGCATTTAATCGTTGGAATAAATATATTATAGTGTAGCATAGAAAGAGAAAAGAGCCAACAAACAAACAGTAATGAGATGCTCCCTCGTCGACGAATTGTTGGAGGTGATTCGGACAGGACACCTCTACTAGAAAACCAAGACGACTACAGTAAGCTTGATAAGAAGGGCGTGCGCTATCCCAGACAGGAGTTTGGCTCTGTGCCTCAGGCCTACAGGCCTTCCGAAGGACGTGAAGTTATCGATTTCGACAGTGTGTTTAAATTCCTCGAACAGCCAGTGTTTGAAGTCGTGATGGCGTCCAGGGACAGGACGAGCGAGTTCATCAACACTGTGCGGAGTCTACAGAGCAGGCTGCAGGCCAGACCCGTCGTCAGAGATGAAAGGAAGGCTGCTGTGCTAGAAACATACACCCAGTTCATGGCTGTTGCAAAAGTAATAAGTAAAAACATTACAAGCACCTATACTAAGCTGGAAAAGTTAGCTTTGTGTAAGTATCTGTGATATGATATGCTACTATTATTGATAAAAAATTGAGGTATGGTATACCTTGATTTATTAATGTGGTACCTAATCATTTGTTTCATTGTAAATAAACAAATTGAAATGGTTACAGTGGCTAAGAAGAAATCCTTATTTGATGATCGGCCTACAGAGATTCAAGAACTAACATACATAATTAAGGGAGATCTGAGCTCACTGAACCAGCAGATAGCCAAGTTGGGTGAGATGCCTCGCGGACGCCGCAGCATGCATGGTCACTCATCTAGTGTGGTTCTTGGTCTCCAATCCCGTCTTGCCTCTATGAGCAACCAGTTCAAACAGGTAAACAGAGTTATATGAATCTTGTTCTTCAAGATGTTTGTGTCCACTGCTGGATTGAAACTTCTATGCATAGATAGGTTTGACTGTTTTGTTTACTCTATTTATTTATCCCTTGGGCTGGCAAATACCCGCAGCGGGCAGATTTCAAAATAAGTTGACTGGCAAACGCCCGCAGCAGGCAGACTAAGATTGTAGCAAAAAAAAACATGATTTTCTTTAGAAATGTATATTATTTTTAGGTGATAAACAGGTTGGTGTTGTACATATTGTATAAATAAAACACAAAGTTAGTAAAAAAAAGTGCTTAACCCAAACATATTTGGGTTCTTGTCATAAAAACGGAAAAAAGTCATAAAATGCTAGGTTTGACCTTGGACAGCTAGGCTCACGAATACATTATTGTTTTCATTCTTATACATTAAACTAGCTTGTTTCATGGCGATTCTAAAAATATAGGGGTTCCTCTCCTTTTATACAATAATACGCCGTGAGAGACGTTTTAGTAGGCGCAGGAACAGCCCGCGGTGACCGCCCACAGAGCCTCTGCCAGTCTAGCGTAAATTTGAAAATGCGGGCCACCACGAGAAGGGCTATATATTGTTGGTTGCTGTTGTCTGTGTCACAATGCATAAATGTGGCAGCTTGTGCAGCCAAAACATAAACACATACATTCCCAATATTTATGACATCATTGTAACTGTTTCCCACATCTTAGACAATGCGCCAATACTTGTTTCTGTATTGTTTTATTGTTTACAATCTATTCCAGGTTCTGGAAGTAAGATCAGAGAACTTGAAGCACCAAAATAACAGACGGGAACAGTTCTCCGGAGTTGCTCCCGTTGTGAAGGAGGTGCCCACCATGCTGCTGCAGCAGGACGAAGTAAGCATAGACCTCGGAGAGAGCTCCCACTCCAACATGCAAGTCCAACAGTTTGCGATGAGGGACGACAGCGACTCGTATGTCCAACAGCGAGCAGAAACAATGCACAATATTGAGAGCACTATTGTGGAACTCGGTGGCATTTTCCAACAACTGGCTCATATGGTGAAGGAGCAAGATGAAGCCATCGGGAGAATCGACACTAACATCCAAGAATCTGAGATGAATGTTGAGGCAGGTCATAGAGAAATTATGAAGTACTTCCAAAATGTTACTGGTAACCGTGCTCTTATGTTCAAAGTTTTTGGTGTCTTAATATTCTTTTTCATATTCTTCGTGGTTGTTATGGCTTAGGATGTTGTATATATTTAAAGATATTTGTGGCTCAAATATCGTTAATTACAAATTCCACATTCACTGTATTGTTTTAAAAATGTATAAATAAATATAAAATATATTCTAGAATAAAATAGTGGTTTCCATTCCATCAACCTCCAACCGCAGTCTATACCTTCATTCCATCAACCTCCAACCGCAGTCTATACCTTCATTCCATTCATAGGCATAACCATAAGTGTTATACACATCTGCATGAATATTTCCTTCCCATGGGTTAGCAGAGGCACATTGCATCAAAACCACTATTTCAGTTCAAGCAATTACTAACTTGGAAAGAAAACAAAGTATTCTAATTATTCAAAATTATAATTACAGAAAATATGCATATTATTATAGTAAATATAATGCCATAGGAATGTCCAGTTGTCTCTTTGGCAACCTACAGACTAAAAGAAAATATGTTACAAGATTATTGTATAGTCAGATGGTATGTAATAAAACAGAATTGTACTTATTATTCATTTCCAGGCTATTTTATGAAGAATACATTATTTTATTCTATAATCTACTATATCCTAAACATTCCGTGCGTCTGTTCAGATCAATAGTGATAGATAATGGTTGGTTACTAACTTTATATAAACTCTTACATGAACTCAAAAGTCAGAATCTAGAATACAATAAAATAAAGTTAGTTATGACTTAATCGTAAAAAAAATAATTTTAATATTCATTTTTATGAGAATGCAACTGATCATATGATGAACCTGTGAAAATTATACAATGAATATTGTGTCCATTGAAATTATAATTATTTATTATATATTTTTCCCAAGAAACAGAATTATGGCAAGTCAGCCAGGCACATAGGGTCACCTAAACAGCACTAAACCAACAAAAGTTTAACAAATTGATGTCACACAAAGAACTATATTCATATAGTAGACAGCCTCTGTGGTGCAGCGGTTGAGCACTGTCTACCATGCGAGAGGTCCCGGGTTCGAATCCAACAACACAGGGTGTCCTAGTGTGGCGCCAGTAGGAATGTATGTGCCTGTATGTAAATTTTTATGTTAGTTAGATTTCTGTATAGTCAATTATTTAGTTTTAGTAACATTTTTTACTGTACACTTTGCACATGAATCTGAACTGTTTATAAATGCTGTCAGTGAGTGAGGAAGCAATGCAAATATTTATATTGCAATTCCAATGTAAGTTGTAATTGTAAGGAGTTGGAGTGATGACTCATCCAATAAGATCCTATACAGTACTGCAAGTCAATATTACCTAGACTCCACAATGTTACGAGCTTAGTATCTACCTCTGTCAGGTATGTTTTGGTAAAATTTAAAGAACAATTAGGATCTTACCTAAGATTGTAACATGTTAAATCATATAAGGTAGCCATACAAGCAATCAGTATTTACAAGAACTCGTCACACCAATCTTTTAGACACTGAAAGCAATCGGCAGATTGCTTCGAATTAGCGCTGCACGTCTCTTTCATCCATTCTTGAAATAGTTCTTTGTCTTTCTTCAGAACCAGGAACTGGCCTAAGACGACGTACGCCTGAAACAAGTCAAATAATAATTTATGCTGTTTAGATTTAGAACCCCTACCGTAACGAAGTAAAGACAAATTATTAGTGTGAATTGGTTGGTACCTTGTCAAACCCCGCTGTCTCCAGCCGCCTTCCTAAAACCTCGCCGACACCCGCCAAATCCGTTACAGGCTTCTCGCCCATAGGTTCGGCGACAAAATTCCTATGTTTTAGTGAAGTGCTCGACATGTTTGAATTTTAGATGTCTCCGTACTGTAAACACCGGAGGTAGGTAGGAGGAGGAGGTATTTCGATAGATAGATCACAGTTTTCCAAACGAAAATAAACTCCGCACCGGGATCACGTCACGCTCACCACAGACTATATAGGGATACTACGTATCAGACGACCATCTATCATAGACGAGAACCAAGCTTAGAGACCATAGAGACGGCCGGCATAGAGAAGATCTCTAGGGACCTAATGATGCACTACACTTGTTTTTTTCTAACTATCATCAAAATGTAGGCTTGGATAATTCGGTATACAGCCTTTTTTTTTTTTTTTTTACCTAGGTGCCTACCTAATTCGATTCAAAACAATGAGAATTTCCCATAAAACTATGAAGGTCTTTTTGACTTAATTAGCCTCTAGTTTACTAAGGCGCCTGAACCCGACAACGCTAGGTTGAATCCGCGGTGTTTTTGAGCACAGAGTAGGTACATTATATATTAGTTTTTGAGCCTGCGGCGTGGCGTGCGGCACTTGACTGACATTTCAAGTGATTCTGTAACTATTAGAACTATGAGAGTTGTACTTCTGAGTAGCTAATGAAACCCTCTCTTAGTTTATGCTAAAAACATGTCACTGTGACCTTAGTTTATTTCTGTACCGACATGAGAATCACAGACTTCTATGAGAATGGTCCCTCTCGCTCGACACAAATCTAGCCGACATGAGAAAAACATCAACAACATAACATGTTGTTTGATACCTACGTAATCTACACAAGATTACCTTTTCAAAACAATAAAAACATTAATGTGTTCTTATAGGAACTTTTCAATATTTCAGCGTTTGCAATTTTCATAAAATACGGAAAGGAATATATTTTGTTTGAAATATTTTTTTCTAGGAAAGACCATAAACTATCTATCACGATATAGAGTTTGACCGAACACGATACTACTCGTGCTCCAACAGTGAAAATAGGGCCAACATTTGCCGAACGAAGCCCGAAATACAGGTTGGCAAGAAAGTCTAGAAATTAAATAATGGCAACTCTATTCTATTCTATTTTAGTTTATGGCACTTTGTTGCCAATGGCAACATAAGTGACATATTAGAGCACTATTGCGTGTTTTGATAGACAATCCAAATATGACATTAAAGAAAACACGCAGCAGTCTGTGAATGTTGCCATCATTTAATTTCTAGACTTTCTTGCCAACCTACTATACACCGGTTTTTCGTCTTCATGAGACGTTCCGGAACGTCAGCGGTAATTGAAAATATAGACTGGCGGAAAATTTGGAAAAAAGCACGTCTAACGGCATTTAGTGAAACTTTTTGACACCGGGTTTTTTTAGACTAATTAGACCCCGCTGAACACGATTCTGCCCAGTGACAACACCTCCCCCCCTCCCTTCCCCTCTTTTCCCCCTAAAACGTGTCCCGATCGGTGGTTTTTTCAATGTTTCTCCGAAACTATTAGAGATAAAAGAAAACTGTGAAAGACAAACATAAACTACATTGAGTTCTCTTCAACATAATTTGCACATAGATTATTAGGAAAGCTTAGTAACTTAGTTAACAATGTCCGCCCAAAGAGCATAATTTTTTACTTTTAGGGTTCTGTACCCGAAGGGAGCCAAACGGGACCCTATTACTGAGACTTCGCTGTCTGTCCGTCCGTCCTTCCGTCCGTCCGTCTGTCTGTCACCAGGCTGTATCTCATGAACCGTGGTAGTCTGCGCTACGACCTGAAACTCGTGAACGAATGCTCGCACGACAATAAATTAGGTCTTGTTTTGTAGGTAAATATATGAACATTGATCAACTTTCTATATGTTTTATCATAGCGTCGACCGTTTTTCGATAAATCACCTGCGCAGGCAAACATTTTGAAAAAAATAAATATGCAGTTTGGGTAGCCGTTATGAACCAAGTTAAAAAGCTTTCCTAATAATGTATATGCAAATGATGTAGAAAATTTAATGAAGTTTATGTTTTTCTTTCACAGTTTTCTTTTATCTCTAATAGTTTCGGAGAAACATTGAAAAAACCGCCGATCGGGACACGTTTTGGGGAGAAAAGAGGGGAAGGGAGGGGGGAGGGATTGACACCGGGCAGTATCGTGTTCAGCGGGGTCTAATTAGTCTAAAAAAACCCGGTATCAAAAAGTTTCATTAAATCCGTTAACTGTTGAAAATAGAAGCAATTTGAGAATTTTCGGCCAGTCTAATAGTTGCGCTGAACGCGGTCACGAAGAGGTTAGAGTCTAGATTTCGGTAAAATCACTTTACTTTTAACTGATGGTGCTGAAATTTCAGCGTTAGCCGTTTGAGCCGATCAGTCAGGCAGGACTCAGGAGTTGTCCTTCTTTCTAATACTGATTTTTAAAATGACTAAGAATAAGAAGTGTTGTGTGTGTGCTAATTTGCGACAGGACGCTGCTATTTTGTATAGCATGCCGTGCAGCGAGAATAGACTGAAGATGTGGGTTAAATGTATAAATAGTAATGAACTAAACCTACTATCGCCTGACCAGGTCCAGAAACTTTTTGTTTGTGGAAAACACTTCGAAAAAAGATTTTTCACGGCAAAATCACGTCTCCTGGCTAAAGCCTATCCGTCCCTATTTACCGAAGCGGAGATGACAAGTGGAGTACCTGAGAAGAATGACGGTAGGTAAACTAAACATGCAGAAACCTATTAAGTAGGTACTTATTCCGTTCATCATTGGCCATTTTTTTTAAATCTAAAGGCTTCTCCACATCTCGCCCGCACATGTTAAATGCGCGTAAAGGCCCCAGTACACTATGGCGTATGCTGGCCAACCTGCCAGGCCATCGCCATTGTGTACTAGGGGTGGCGGACACGGGATTTTCTGACACCTAAAAATAGTTCTGAAAGCTGCCAACAGATGGTGTGTGTGATATTGTGTCATATAACTAGAGGAACTAAAAACACTAAACTGACAACCTCCAAATCCGACAGCTCTTGCGCGGTGGCCACAGATTCTATTTTCAAACACACGATTTTAATTAGTTTAGTTATAGTTCGTGTCGGAATCGCAGGCAGTGTCATGAACCTTATCTCTACTGAAATAAGAGTTATTTTAATCAAATATCTATCAAACTGTCAGGTGCATTGCCATTCCGCAGGGCTTATAAAAATACATTATTATTATTATATATTTTCAGAAAATGTGTTTTCTCAAGATGAACACAACTACTCACGTAAAAGACACTTTGACCACACATACTGCCAACGGGTACCACTGCAAGGTACGTTCTAGTTTTTGGTGGAGGAGGCACACCTCGGACACTCCATAGGCGTTCTGTAGACGATCATGCAAGCGTCAATCAAAACCATCAATCATGCATGACTGATGGTTGATTGATGTTGATTGACGGAATGTTAATCGACATTAGACGCTCAATCCATAATGGCTCAATCAGACTGATGGTCAGTCATACACAAGATTTCACAAACAATACACGCGTCCACTCACGATATTATGGATAGTCATAAAAAGCCTGCATTGCATGATTAAAAAATCTAGAAAATAAAACAAAATAACAATAACCGGCCAAGTGCGAGTCGGACTCGCGCACAAAAAACCGCAAAAATAAAAACATGTTGTATGGGAGCACCCCCTAAATATTAATTTTATTTTAATTTAATTATTTATTTTTTTAAGTAAATAATATAATCAATATATTGTGAACATTTTAAGCGTCTACCTGCTGTCATTATCAATATCGAGCAAAAATGAGCAAAAACATCACGTTTGTTGTATGGGAGCCCCCCTTAATATTAAATTTGTTTTGATTTTTAGTATTTTTAGTATTTAGTATTATTTAGAGACTGACACTAAAATATATATCTATCTGCAATCAATAAATAACAAAATAGGTAGGTAATGGAGACTATTCTCTAGGACACACGGTCGAGGTGTAGATGAGGGGGTCAAATAAAAATATAGGTAAAATTCTATTCTATTCTATTGTGGATTTTTGATCAGAAAAGAGTTTACAATTGATTTAAGTAAATTTTCAGAAAACGTAGATGAACACAACTATGCACGTAAAAGACGCTTCGACCATAAAAACTGGCGACGGGAACCACTGCAAGGTTTGTTCTTGTTTTATTCGGGCACTTAATATACCTATACTTTTTTATTGTATCAGAAACCATAACTTCAAACTCTCTTGAAGTCCAGAAAGCTCCAGAAAATTAAAAAATAGCCAGGTAATATACATCTTTCGGGTAATATACAATTCACATTAGGCAAAGTGAATAAATATAAACTTAATACATATTTTATTTTTAGAAACCATAACTGTGAGCTCTATTGAGGCCCGGAACGCTCCAGAAAATTTAAAAATACAAGACCAAGAGCCGGGTAATAAACAACTTTCGGGTAATATACAATTCACATTAGGCAAAGTGAATAAATATATAAACTAAATATATATATTTTATTTTTTCAGAAACCATAACTGCGAGCTTTATTGAGGTCCAGAACGCTCCAGAAAATTTAGAAATACAAGACCAAGAGCCGGGTAATAAACAACTTTCGGGTAATATACAATTCACATTAGGCAAAGTGAATAAATATAAACTAAATATATATTTAATTTTTTCAGAAACCATAACTGCGAGCTTTATTGAGGTCCAGAACGTTCCAGACAATTTAAAAATACAAGACCAAGAGCCGGGTAATAAACAACTTTCGGGTAATATACAATTCACATTAGGCAAAGTGAATAAATATAAACTTAATACATATTTTATTTTTAGAAACCATAACTGTGAGCTCTATTGAGGCCCAGAACGCTCCAGAAAATTTAAAAATACAAGACCAAGAGTCGGGTAAGTAATAAAAAACAACTTTCGGGTAATATACAATTCACATTAGGCAAAGTAAATAAATATAAACTTAATACATATTTTATTTTTAGAAACCATAACTGTGAGCTCTATTGAGGTCCAGAACGCTCCAGAAAATTTAAAAATACAAGACCAAGAGCCGGGTAATAAACAACTTTCGGGTAATATACAATTCACATTAGGCGAAGTGAATAAATATAAAATAAACATATATTTTATTTTTTCAGAAACCATAACTCCGAGCTTTATTGAGGTCCAGAACGCTCCAGACAATTTCAGATTAAAACGCTCCAGGCTGATGAAAAGAGTGAAAGACCTGACACCAACTGGGCAAATGATCCACAAGGCATATAGAAAAGCGAAGCAACAAATTATATTTTTGCGAAGAGCCAAAACAGCTGTTAGGTTTAGCAGAATAAAGTCTTTCGAGGAACTGACCCAAAAAATGAACCCATATGCGAAAAAAATTTTCAATATGCAAATAAATCTTTGCACGAGAAAAAGCAAAGGGCGTCGTTTTTCCAATGAAGAAAAGTTCATTGCTTTAGCAGTGATGAAGCAAAGTCCCAAGGCCTACAGATTTTTACGCAAAATATTTATATTGCCTTCAAAGTCGACCCTAAACAAAATGATATCAAAACTACACATTGGAACCGGGGTTTGCCCTCAACTCTTTCACTTAATGAAGAAAGAGGTTAGTAAAAGTAAATGTAGCTCCATTATGTTCCCACCAAGGGACACAGGCCTTTACCCGGATAATTTAGTGTTATTTAGAAACAACGCGAAGTCAAGCTTTTAAGTAGCTATTTTGTCTACCTAGCAGTAAAATTGTCCGGTATTTAAATATATTGTATAACTCTACCTTCAGGTTGCTACGTGGGATGAGAAAAAGAAGATTTGCTCCATAGTATTTGACGAAATGTCATTGGAAACTGGACTAATGTTCGATGAGCAAAAGGATCTGATTAAAGGCTTTGTTGAGTTGAGCGAGAGAAAAAACCAGATT
This sequence comes from Argyresthia albistria, assembly GCA_963457715.1. Classification (NCBI taxonomy): domain Eukaryota; kingdom Metazoa; phylum Arthropoda; class Insecta; order Lepidoptera; family Argyresthiidae; genus Argyresthia; species Argyresthia albistria. The sequence continues at coordinate 2,757,524 of OY735267.1, read as the reverse complement.
GCGGACCACGCGCTTGTATTTATGATAAGAGGAGCCGTTCATAAGTGGCAACAACCAGCGGCATTCTACTATTGCGAAGGGGCTACTTCCGGGGTGGAATTAAAAAATATTATGAGAGATGTCACAACTGCTGTAGTAGAATGCAGCTTAAAACCGATCGCTGTAATATGTGACCAAGGATCGGCCTTTCGATCGGCTCTTAACAGCTTCAGGGAGGAGACGAAGCGAGATCAAGTGCTGTCAAACCAAGAACCAGGTTTGAATATATGTATTTACACGCTCTGTTAGATATCGCCCAGGGGCCTAATGCTGCTCTGAGAATTTCACTTATATTTCATTACTATTTCATTACTATTCCATTGCAAACACCCAATCAAGGAGGATAATAATTTAGGAGAATACCAAATGACGCCATTTTGGGTGTTTGCAATGGAATAGTAATGAAATAGTAATGAAATTCTCAGAGCAGCATTAGGCCCCTGTTAGATGAACCGAATTAATGTTTAGAGCTTGTAACGCATTTTAATGAATTTATTAATTCAGTGAAAGTTCAGGGGTATTCATATTCCTGGGCTATATGACGTACCTATGAATGAAATATGACCTAAATATGGTATTGCATTTCTCTTTCTAATTTCAGATGGTACGGTCACAATAAGTGGAGCCAATCTTAGTATTGTATATGACCCGCCTCACCTCATTAAGGGTTTGAGGAACAATTTCCTCAATAAAGATATTGACAATGAAGGAAAAATATCTACATGGAAAGATATTGTTGATGTCTATGAAACTGACAATCATCACACAGAATCAAGACTTCTGCATAAGCTAAATGATCAACATGTGATTCCGGACAAGATTAAGAAGATGAAGGTATGTTTTTATCATTTTTAGGGTTCCAATACTTAATAGTAATCGCAATAGACTCAAAACCTAAGTAAAATAAAATTTGGCACAAAGCAAGGTCAAGTTTGGTGCGCGATGCGCACCTGGTTTGCACAAGATCGGAATTACTCAAATTTAATTAATGTACTTATGGTCAATAACATACACACAATTTTTTCAGGTCAAGAACTGCGTGAAGGTGTTCAGCAACACTGTGTCTGCAGCCTTGTCCTATACAGCAAAGTTTTGTAAGTAGTAATAGTAAAATATCCCATTCACAATATGAGTTTAAAACACAACTCTGACAGGACATTACTCTGACAGGTTAAAAATCTGTCATGCCATGTAAAACAAGCATCACTATTTTGGACAGGTCGGGTCAGTGACACCTGTCAAAAATTGTGATATTTTTTTTCATTTGTCCGTTTTACAGGAGATGCAATGGTCTCTAGATAGTACAGCCGCTTCTTCAGTGTTTAATTACAAATATTTCTTCCCTTTCAGCTCACTATGCAGATGGCAAACCTGTGAGTCAAACAATAAAAAATACGGCTGAAATAGTAAAATTTTTCGACCAACTGTTTGATTCAGTGAATGGAGCGGCGACGTTTTCCAAAAAAACTAAAGGAAAGCCCCTGCGTGCCGCTGTCACCGAAAAGTCGCCGCATCACGAGTTTTGGAATAAGGCTATCGAAACATTACGAAAACTAAAGTTCGTGGATACTGCAGGAAAGCCCAAGTCTGTGCCCTCCATTGATAACTTCATTGTGTCATTGAAGAGCTTTATAAGACTGTGGCACCAGCTCAAGAACCAAGGTGTAAAAATAATGAGGCCAAGATACTTCAACTCGGACCCAATAGAGAACTTCTTTGGCCAAGTCCGGGCATATAATTATAGGAACAACGACCCGACCTGCCACAGCTTCAGTTGTACTTTTAAGTCATTATTGATCACCAGACTCATCCAGTTCCATAATGACTCCTTTAATTGTGAGGATGACTCGGCAGACCCAGTGATAACTCTGAAGCAATTATTTAACGAGGAACAAGGAGTTTCCGCTGCCGTTTCATCTGATCCTAAGGATCAAGGAAATGTCCCGTCTTTGTTAGACGACGCCCGACGAGAACGCATTAAAGTTCACTCTCGGGCCTATACAACTGGATGGGTAGTGAGAAAAATATATCAAAATTTAAATGTTACATGCAGTAGATGCAAATCCAGTTTCTCTACGAGCGAGGTGGGCAGCGTCCATGACTGGATAAGTTACCGAGAATATAAAAGCGCTGGAAAAAAACACCTCAGTTACCCATCTGAAGGTGCAGTGAGATGTTTCGGAGCAATCGTGACAGAAACAAATGAATATTTGGAACACAAAGGCCATGAAAAAAATTTATCAAAAAATATAAAAGCTGCTATCATTGCCAAATACTCATTTGATTTTGTCCATTGTGCCGAACATCATACGTTGATGACAAACCATTTTGTGGACTTGACTGTTCGGTTCTCAATAATGAATTGGTGCAATGTTATTAATAACATATTAAAGGGCAAAGACATACATAGACTTTATGGGCGCGAATTGCCACCGATGCAAAAAAAAGCGTTCATAAAATTCCAAAAAAAATTTAAGAATAAAAAAAATAACAAATGATTTAGGCATACGAGCGGTTTGACGATGTCACTTTCCAAGACCTAGTAATTGATGATAGCACTTTTCCAGACCTCATGAAACATAGTAACTGACACCTACCATCCATTTGTGATTGAGTCAGTATGTCTCTGACTGAGTCAGTACGTTTCTCTTCGTTGTATTTCCTTAGACTTAAGTAGAAATACATACATAGTATTGTTAAGGCCCTAACACATTTTAAAAGGAGTACGGGGGAGTTTCTTGCCCTTCTTTGCCCCATCCCTAAGCCCATAACTTCTGGATGGGTGGTAGTATACAAAAATATTATTGTTATTTAACGTTGACTAAGTAATTTGTATGATTTTATGGTCAATAAAAAAAATACTTAACTGAAACTGAACCTCCGTTCAAGTCGGGAGACAAGGATGATCCTTCGAATTTTAAACCAAATTACGTAGAAAACAGTACTACCAGCATTAACCCCCTAAGTCGAGCCATTGTCATTCTCCTGGCCGAAAAGGGAAAAATATTGACATTAAAATTAGTTTGACAGTGGGTACCAACGTCAAAAATTAGAAATTCATTGACGTCTTGGTACCCACTGTCAAAATAATTTAAATGTCATTTTTTTTTTTTATAATTTTAATGTCAATATTGTTCCAAGGACTCTTTTGTCCTTACGCTACAGTGGGTGAGAAAATATCATTCTCAATGTTCTCTCACATTTCAACGGCACAAAGCAACTCCAAACGAAGCAATACGGTTTCACTAGGGGTAAATCGACTACGGATGCAGGCATTACACTTATATCTCATATTTTCTCTACCTGGGAGGTCGCACATGATGCCATGGGCATTTTTGCGATATATCTAAAGCATTTGTTAGTGTTAATCAATGTACGCTTTTAATAAAATTAAACCGTAACGAAAAATAGCAATTTTATATATAAATACTAGCTGACCCGGCGACCTTCGTACCACCTAACATTCAAATAATATCGTGTTAAACTTAAGTTTAACTTAATTTAGGATTTCATTCATTAAGGTGATAAGATAACATAATACAAAATTTTATCACAAATACAGAAATGTTTAATTGCTTGCCATTGCAAAATTTAGATGTTAAATATTCACAGTTTTAAATGGCAATACCTGGTATGTGTACTAAGTATACAATAATATTATTTATACATCTTGAGCCTATTAGTTAGGTATCTGTACAGTAACAATAAAAATTAAGTACCTACATTTTTTACATTTTTTTACATTTTACCTCCAAAACATCCAAAAACCCACGCCAAATGTACCGAGAAGCCTATCAAAACTTCATTTATCACTAATCAAATATGGCGTGGCGTCTATGCAAACGTTTCGTTGCAGCTGCAATACACGTTGGGCCAACGCGCTCGGCCAACGCGCTGGACGTGTAAAGGCCCTATTTGACTAGTTTGTCGGTTGGCCACGGGCGTTGGCCGGCAATCACGTGTTCTGACGTTCGCCCAACGACCGTTTGTTTTTCGTTTTAGCGATGTATCTCTCAATTGGTTTATTATTTATTTATTTAATTTTGATGTCAATCAACAGGGCTGGACCCTGCTGGACCACAGTATGAGGATGACAGCAAAAATATTGGCTGTATACCAAAATATCCAAGCCTACATTGATGATAGTTAGAAAAAAACAAGTGTAGTGCAAGGATAAAACCTAGAGCTCTCTAATGTCTATGACTCTCTATGGTCTCTCTCTAAGTGTACGTTCCACTATATGAAGATTTAGGCCCGTGACGCTCACGCTCACGAATTAAACACCCCCTGTTCCGAGTCACGCCAAAAGGCAAAATCGATTACAGCGACAGCGTCTACGGGTCTACGACGACGAAGCTATTCCGAGACGAGACAGCAGTTTTGTTTGGCCGATACCTTCACAGACTATATAGGGATATGGAATGGATACCTTCGAGCAACACGGTAGGGAGGCGCCTTGTTTTGCTATAGGTATAAATGACGCCAAACATCTTGAGCAAAATGTGACGTGGTGGGGGAAAGTTTGCGCATGTACACTTACGTGCCAAAAAAACGACGCACTTAAAATTCTCAAAACAAATCGTACCTACAGTATACTGCATGAATCTTAGTGCACAATACTATATACCTACTTACTTAGTTCAATCGATAGAAAATGAGAAAATATACTGTACCATTTGCATGAGGGACTGAGCGGTAACAGGTTACAATAACTGTTTGAGACACGCGAAGTAAGTACATTTGCTGCGAACTATACAGACTTAATGGTCTGTGGATATGACTATCAAAATAAAACTATAAATTATTTAGCGACATTTGTCGTCTAACGTCTTTATTGGTGTCTATTAACAAAGAATAATGATTTAACAAAAGACAAGATTTTTTATGGGATACCTACGATTGAAATTCCCTAAAATTACGTTTTTCCACGTACCCCTATAAAACATAATAATATCTCCATCGATAGAAAACTCATCCTAAACCATCTTTCTGGCTTGCCTTTTTAAAACTACGTTCGGACGTCGAGGCATTTTTTATCCGTGATTTCACAGCACGCAAGTGTATTGGGCAGCAACGAGACGTGAACTCAAAGCGGGAAACGATGGTTGGTTGACTGATCTTTGATCTACCAATGTGGACACTCTATCTATTCACTGCTAAAAACGAAAATACGATTGCTGGAACCGCGAACGCACCCAATGGTGCCACAAGCAAATGTCAAAATTCGTTCATTCATTTCCTATTCCTATTCGAATTTCGTGTGCTTCCATCACAAACAAAAACAACAGTACCAAACTCTCAACTAAAATGTGAGAAAATACTCTTTAACATGATTCATATTGTTGCCAAAGTGTTCAATCTATTTACCCTTACTTTACAAAACGTTATCGTGGTTGCCTCACTAATAGGGCAGGTGATAGTCGCGTTATCGTCAGCAGTAATCACCTCGGTGCTTAGCGTCTTCAGAAGTTTGTTGTACTTTCTGGAAGTTGTTTATGAAGACAACCAGTTTATATTCACGGAGCAGTTACCGAACTTCGCGAATAATGTGATGTCTGGATGTGTGGATCAGTGGGTGTGGGTGGGAGACACAGTGGGGGCTCTTTGCGACACGGTGTATTCCCGCACCAGCGATGCGGCGGGGGCAGTCTGCTGGTTGGTGTATGCCTCCACTACGGTGGTTGTTGAAGTGCTGTATTTGATAAGAAACTTTGTTATATTTTTTGGGGACAGCCTGTGGCTGATAATAACATTTATCCCATGCCAGTTACCACTACTTATAAGAGCATTTGGGAGATATGTGAAGGAGATTATGTTCAATACAATTGTAGATGTCTATATGTCTCTATTAAAGCTTACAAACTTCTTATCTGATGTGCCTATAGAATCATTTGTAGGAATAATGAGTGCAGTCATTATTGTTAGACTTTGTATACATTTTAGAGAAGATATTCAATCTTATGGAAATGACCTTTACTGGTTGTTAATTAGACGGTTGCTGTATTGGTACCATACATTGTACAATTATTTTACGGATTCTGAAGTGAGGCAGATAGCCAACATGGCATCTGGACCCGAAGTGGAAGGTCCGGAGTCATCTGGTCGCATCCTAGAGGACGACCCAGCAGACCCTGCAGAGGCTCTGTGTGTGATATGTCAAGAGAGACAAAAGTGTGTACTTATTTTACCCTGTCGTCATGTTTGTCTTTGTCGAGAATGTTGCTTGCGTCTATATGGCTATCAGAGAACATGTCCTATATGTAGAACATTCATTTATCACTCTGTAAATATTTATTTATAACATGTAAAATAAAAATTGCATTCCCCTAAGCATTTATTTGGTATATATTCAAGGGTGATAAAAACTTTTCTAAACATTATTTGCCTGTATGTATAGTATATGTAAATCTGCTGTAGATGTAACAAAATATAATAATAAAGACTGTTATTGGATACTGATTTGTAACTTAATTGTATTATTTGTCCATTTCCTCTTATTTAACTTAGACATGACATTATTTACTAGGTACCTAAAAACTGCTGAGTTTTCACAATAATTATTTCAGATTTACACAGTTATATATGCTGGCTATTATGTATATAGAATGAGATCCATACTTGCAGCTTAGCTTAGTAATCATGTATTTGGATATCATCCAAATAAATTCTTGACCTGTTTTGGTGTGGGTGCATTTGTGCAGGTAGGTTGATAATTAAATTAGAAGATAGATCAATACATACAGATACATAGATATTTAGGATTTGTTCGAAGTACTTATTCAACTAGTTTTTCCATCAAATATCATGAATTTCTAATGCTCTGTAATGTGAATTCACCATTTTCTATTCTATCATCCGAGCTTTGGACTATTCTCCTATTTCTTTTGGCATTAATATTTAGGTCAGAAAATGAGATCTGTAAGTCTTTGAATGCATTTAACATAAATATTGCTACAATTACTACCAAAAACCCACAACAACAACCCAAGATATCTTCATAACCCATGTGCCTCCATTCTCTGAACAATATGCCTGAAGCCACTATTACTAGTAATGTAAACATGACATAATACACTGGAGTAACAATACTAGTGTTGAATATATCTAGAGATTTGTTCAAGTAGTTCATTTGTATCATGATACAAACTATGGATGTTATTAATAACGCCCAGAACATGTAATCAGTAAAGTTATTAACATCTCCATTCACAGTCTCCTTAATACCTAAAGCAACAGCTTTACAGAATACCACTGTCAAACTACCGATAGCAGAACACAGGAGCAAGTACACAAACACATTTGTGTTCCCAAATCTAGGAATAAAGACAGCTCTAATTATGAAGCTCATAGCAAAAATTATAGACACATAGCTCACAAACAAATAATCTGTGAGTTTCTTCATCAAATCTGAGAATGTTGATATTTCTTCAGACTTTGGGGAGTGGATTACAATCACAATGGACCCGATAATGCAGAGGAAACATCCAATCTGAAAAAAATAAAATACATACTGTACATACAACTTAAAATTATCTTGCTATACATGCTATGTATTGAGAAAAGAAACTGAGTGGTAGTAGACTCTGACTTATTTTGCATTTTAGGTTAGCCCTTTGACTTACTCTACTTTGTGTAGACTAAAGCTTAAAATCAAGCTATTAGAAATAATCACTCACTTACCTTTCCAATAAAATTGAGTTTTTCATTGAGAAACTTGGAGGAGAGAATAGCTGCCACAAGAACACTGAGGGCACCCAGTGGAGTGACAAGTGCGGCCGGGGCAAATGCATATGCCAAGAGGTTGACAGCTTCGCCTATACCCACTGAAAGGAAAATGGGACACCACTGTTCACTAATTCACAAGTTTATAGCATAGCTGTGGTGATGGGCTTGCCCGTACTATATGCCACATGATGTTTTTTGTGTTACCTATACATGTCAATCAAACACAAAGACTATTCGGGGGCTGCGCTGTGCTCGCCCCCTTTAAGTCTTCACCTAAGCTACCGCAGTGTTTGAGATTTCATTGTTTCATGATATTTCACGTTTGGGCACATTCTATGACTGGCCACCGACAGATAGACCAACAAATCTTTCATGACTACACAGTTTCATGATAAATTAAGCTGGCTATTATGAAGAAGAATCTGAACCATTCATGATACAACAGTAGATATAGGCAGTCTTTGTGGTAGATAAGGAAAGTAGATGTGAATACAGATATTCCATTATAGTCTAGCCACTGAGAGAATGTGATCCTGACACCATGTCAGTTTGGGATACAATCCCCTTTGTGGGAGTGAGATAAAGTGAAAAGTAGCGCGGGACAGGCAGGGACATAGACATGTGCCAGGATCGCGTTCTCTGAATGGTCAGAGTATAATCAGAAAAACCTTTCAAACTTACTTGTTATTAAACCAATCCACCAGAGCCATTGCTTCAGGTATCCGAATCCTCCAGCTGAAGCTCTAATATTCCCAGAAGCACTTATTTTTCTCAGAGCCACCTTTTTAATGATAAAACTAGAGCCAATAAACAGGCTTGAAGATATGGCCAGTAGTAGACCTACTATGAATGCAGTATTACTGTCTTTAGGTATATCAACGTGCAATCGTGCCTCTCCCATGTCTTCACTCATTGTCACTCTCTAATTTTGTTCTATTCTCACTCAGAGTCACAGTAGACACCGAATCATTTACCACCTATCTATTAGTATTCACTTTGTTATCTTGTAGGGTTTCCATTTCCAATAGGGTCAATAGAAAAGTCAGGAGAGTCATTATTTTCGGTTTAAAATATCTGAATAAACATTACAATCCAAGATAAAGCAGTTGTACCTAGGTAGTATTTTTTATCAGCTACAAAGAAGAATGACATTATGAGGGGAAGGGTTGGGTTTGGGGAGGGTTTGGGCGTAGACATTTGGGTGGAGCGGGGAGGAAATGCCAAATCCACAGAGTAGCAAAGCAACAAAGCTGAGGTAGGTAGGTTAGTATTGGAGTTCCCGTGTTCAGGGAGCTACCAATTGCTGCAAATCTATCTCAGAAATATAAACTGTTACATCAGGACAAATAATTTTATTTTCACTGACATGTTTTATCAACAAACAAATACAGAACAATGGTGATGACATCTAGACTCTAGTCACTCGCTAGAATATCATTCAAATCAAATACCTACACTTGTATTATTTCCTAACTGGCTTGGTGGCCAGTTCAGTCGACAGTGTCATCCTCCTTTCTCTCCAATACTCCTCCTCAATGGAAGACTGGACTGTCCTCAACAGCCTCTCATCATGATCCATCATCACAATCCATAAAATCAAACCAGAACATTCATCCTCACATAGCACTCTATCACACTGCCATCCATCAGACATATGAGTTCATTTCTTTCACACAGAACTCATGTTTACCTCGCGGTAGCGCTTTTGTGAAAATGTCTGCAGTCATCTTCTCAGTCTGCAGGTACTCCACTTTCACAATGTGACTGCTCAATGCCTCTCTGATATAATGACATCTCACATCTATGTGTTTCGTTCGTTGATGATGAACGGGATTCTTCGCAATCTGAATAGCTGACTGACTGTCACTATACAGCTTGATGGCACCACATTCCTTTCCAGTAAGCTCCTCCATAAGTCGCTTGAGGAACGTCGACTCTCTACATGCCTCTGACATCGCAACATATTCAGCCTCTGCACTGGATAGGGCCACAGTACGCTGCTTCTTGCTTTCCCATGATATAGGAGCTCCTCCTAGAAGGAATACGTAACCTGAGAAAGATTTCCTATCACTGATATCTCCAGCATGATCAGCGTCTACGTATCCAGTCAGACATCTTCCTGTCTTCTCAAAGTTCAAACTGTAGTCAGCTGTCCCCTTTAGGTATCTCAGCAATCTCTTTGCTGCGTTCCAGTGTTCAATTGTGTAACAACTGTTGAATTGGCTTAGATATGCCACTGCATGACTAATATCAGGTCTTGAGCAAACAGCTAGGTACATAAGTGAACCTATCAACTTTTGGTAAGGAACATCTTTGGGTGGGATGAGATTTGCATCACTGGGTTTCTCCAACTTTCTACCAGTTTCAAGCGGTGTTCTCACTGTCTTACATTCAGACATTCCGAACTCTTCCAAAATTTTCTGAACGTATTCGCTTTGATCAACAGTAAGCTTGTTTCCTTCTTGGCGAATCTTCATTCCTAGAAAGCTATCGGTAATCCGAGATGTGCCAGTCTCTTATGCCAAAGCTCGTCATCATCTGGGTTGGAGACTGTAATGGCCGAGTTAGGTTCTGTAACAATGGGTTTAAATTTATAGACTCCATTCTCACTTTTAAAGTTGTAACTCGCTTCTCCTTTTATACAACATTCACTCTTGTCATATATGTCACACCCTTTCTCTGAAAATACAACAACAAAGTTTCTACTCACCAGTGTATCCACACTCAATAAATTCGCACACAATCCTGGTACATACTTTACCTCTCGTACACCAAATTGCATACTTCCATCATTCACGACATCACCTGAACCTTGCGCATACAACTTCTGGCCATTAGCTACACTAATCTCTTGAGAACTCTTAAAGTCTCTATAGTTGGCTAGCCAGTCCTTGCGGTTCGTCATGATCGAGGACGCTCCTGAGTCCACAATCCATTCATCGTTGTTTCTCTTGATGGCACTATAAGCAAGAAATGTAGATCCTTTATTATCCTTCTTTGCATTGGGATTTCTCGGACAAATCATCGCTTTATGTGGTCCTCCACATATAAAACATTTTATCTCTTTCTTCTGCTTCGCACTCTTGTTGTTGCCTTTGTTGTTCGTAGAATCACTCTTGAATCTTGAACGGTTTTCTCTACCTTTAGCAATCAACGCATTCTCATTGGATGTCGACGGTACAGGACTATCCAGTTGAAGCAGTTTTGTTTTTACGTAGTTAGACGTAAGTGTGATGTTGGCATTCTCTATCGTCATCTTCAAGGGTGCATACTCTTCGCTTAGCCCTTGGAGCATAAGTGCTGCCAGTAATTCATCATCAAGATCCTTGCCGATGTCTCTTAGTTGTTGAGCTACTTTAAGGATAGTGTTCACGTACTCAGTGATACTCTTAAATTGATCTAGCCTCAGACTCACAAGGTTACCCAGTAGTCTACACCTATTAACTATGCCTTTGTCTTGGCAGCTCACTTCTAAAGCTTGCCAGACCTCTTTGGCAGTACTGGCTTGTCTGACATGCACTAGCAAATCAGTGCTAATCGAGAGGCAGATCTTAGCGCGAGCTTTCTGATCTTTCTTCGTTGCCTCTACATCCGTGGTAGCTTGTGTGGTTTGTACATAGCCCCATAGATCATCATGTACTAGTGACATTTCCATCAGAAATTTCCATGTTGAATAGTTGGAACTTCCTTCAAGTTTCTGGATTGTCAGTATGTTACTACTACTGGTACTCATCTTGTTGTTTGCTCCGTGAGATGACTGCTCTTCTCTAGTTCAATCTCCAGAACTAATATTCAGCTCGATCTCGAAACAGTTTTGACAGCTCTCTGTCTGTTTCGTTTAAATTTACTGCAGGCCCATGACCTATTGGAGTTCCCGTGTTCAGGGAGCTACCAATTGCTGCAAATCTATCTCAGAAATATAAACTGTTACATCAGGACAAATAATTTTATTTTCACTGACATGTTTTACCAACAAACAAATACAGAACAATGGTGATGACATCTAGACTCTAGTCACTCGCTAGAATATCATTCAAATCAAATACCTACACTTGTATTATTTCCTAACTGGCTTGGTGGCCAGTTCAGTCGACAGTGTCATCCTCCTTTCTCTCCAATAGTTAGGTAGGTACTGTGTTCAAAATACTTTTTTCTACCAAAACGGTCGTCGGGTCGTCTGGTCGGTCGTCTGTTCATTCATCCATCACGCTATTTAAAATTTAAAAGAAAAAATGTGACTCGCTCGTGTCATATGACTCCCAGAACTCCCCGAATATTGTCATCATAACTCACCCCTCAGCCCCTAAGACTCACCCACAAGCAGGACCCACACCCTTAGACCATCCACACACACCCGACGAAAGTCGGTTGTCGTCCGTGCCAGCCAACCACCTATCACCGCAAGCCAAGATCGTTGAAAAGTCAGGCTCGGCGTACCTATCTCGCGTGCGCGTGAGTGTAAAGCGGGGCGGGTAATCGTTCACTTATGGCTGAGGCCGCTGAGGCACAGTCCGAATCCTATAGGCTTGAGTGTGGGGTGAGACAGGGGGGACTCACATCACCTAAGCTTTTAATCTTTATATTAATGAACTGATTGAAGGGCTCAGTAAGATGCCTGTTGGCTGTTCTATCGATAATGTAAGTGTCAATAACATAAGCTACGCCGATGATATGGCTTTACTGGCTCTGGCTCCTTCAATCAGTGCACTCAGGAAGCTGCTAGAAATGTGAATCATATGCCGTTGAGCATGGTCTGAAATATAATGAAACAAAAAGTGAGATGATGGTTTTTAAGGCGGGTAATAAATGTCCCACCATCGTCCCTCCAGTCATGTTAAATGGAACGCAGTTAAAGAGAGTATCGTCATTCAAATATCTCGGACACATTGTGACCGAGGATTTGAGTGACGATACAGATATCGAGAGGGAGCGAAGGGCGCTAGCAGTCAGAGCGAATATGATAGGTATCCCACAGGTTCGCGCGCTGTACAGTACCAGTAAAACACACTATTATTCGGCATGTGACGATGCACAGCATCTTTACATGAGAGTGCGTTGTTTTTCTTTCTGGCAACACTGATGAAACAAGCATGAACTTGACTATTGTGGTAAATAAAATATGACGATACAACCTGATTTCCGGTTTTGGTCACCTGGAGTTGAGCACGTGCGATTTCCCTCCATAGCGTCGTCTTCTTTCGTTGAAGCAACAACTCAAGAAATTATTTCAAATTGAATTATTTTTTTCTAACGGTTTACGATAAAGTGTTTTTTCGTAATCGTCTACGCGAGTGTTTCACAAGTGCAAGAAAGTGTTTGTGCAATGAGTGATCGCGATTCTTGTGATCGTGATGTATATCTCGTGTTACCGGCGAGTAATGACTCGCGTTCGCCTGTCGCCGAGAGGGCGGGCTTTGCGGACGTACCGCGCCCGCGCTCCCGCTCGCGGCAGGCCTCGTCTGACGAGGAGCCGGGGCCGAGCTGTCGGTCGAGGCAGCCCTCGTCCGAAGGCGTCGTTGATGATCCCGCGCCGCGTGCTCGTAAGCGGCAAGCTTCGTCCGACACCAATGGAGCAGAGGTAAAGAAGAAGAAGCCGGGTGAGTTGCACAGTGGTTTTAATGAGCTTCTAAAGGAAATGCGAGTAATTGCGGATTTTTTATCACGTAACAGTCAATCTATTACGATCGAACCCAACACGTCGCAGACAGAGGTTTGCCCGCAAATAAAAGAACCACTAATACTCTTGAACAGACCGGATAACTGTTATGAACGAGAAAAACTTCAAATTGATATAGGCCCTATAAAAACTGCCGTCAAAGATCCGATTGCAGCTCCAGCGGATCCTCAGCATCTGCAACGTCTACAGAGCCTGCAGAAATTCGGTGAGTCTTCCTGGAAGGATGTAAGATATACAGATTGCTTAAAAACTCATCTTGCTACGCCAGGATTTATTGACTTAGACGTAAGTGATGGGCTACGACAATTGTTGAAGGGAAAAGAAGTATTAGATTCTACATCAAAATTTCATAAAATTAGTGAAGAAATCATGCAAATTGTTTGCGGAAAACGTGCTGAATGTATCGAGAATCGTCGGGAGCGTATCCTGATGGAAATCTCTAACAAGACTCTTCGGGAGGGTTTGCGTAAAATTCCCCCGAGCACTAAGCATATTTTTGAAGATGTGATGCTTCAGGTGTACATAAAAAATACTGGTGGCATCGACAAGTGGGTTCGACCATGGTTCAGCCAGAACAAGGAACCAAAAAACGCTAGCCAAGGCCCGAAAGCAAAACCTGCTGCTCCCCGCGACACAGGCAAGCAATTTTTTCGCTCTGAACACTCAAACCAACAGCCAAAAGAGGGTAAGCGCGATTTTCACTACTCCACCAAAAATCATGGAAAAGACAAAAAGCCATTCCGCAAGGACGCACAGGGAGGGCGAAAAAGGTACGACCATAAATGACTCCAAACTCAACAAATTTTACGGAGGCTGTCTCCGAGCGTATCGGAGACAGTGGCAGGCGCATCGGGCTCCGCAGGCCCTCCTGAAATTTATTTCCGGGTTGCGCCTCCCATTTACCTCCAAACCTTTGCTTGTTCAGCCAAAGCCTCAAATATACCATCGTTTCAACACTACTACGACCGATCAGATGACAAAACAGATAAACACGTTGGTGGCGCAGCGAGTTCTGGAAATACCCGATCAAAACCAACTAGGGCCAAGTTTCTTCTCGACAATGTTTTTGACTAAAAAGAGCGACGGTTCACACAGGCCTATCTTCAACTTGAAACGATTAAATCAGTCCATAGTACCAAAGAAGTTCAAATTAATCTCTCATCATCAAGTGCCCCACTTTCTCCAGAGAAAAGACTGGATGACAAAACTGGATATTTCGTCAGCATATTTCCACATACCCATAGCAGAGGCACACCGCAGATTTCTTCGGCTGATATACAAGCATCAGGTTTTGCAAATGACCAGCCTCCCATTCGGACTGTCATGCGCACCAAAAGTCTTCGCCGCTCTCTCGAACTGGACGGCGCAGTTACTCCGAGACAAAGGTATGAGGGTGATTGTCTATTTGGACGATTTTTTGATAGTAAATCAGTCACAAAGCCTACTCGTCTCGCAGGCCGAGCAAGCTACTCGCCTGCTGGAGTCCCTGGGTTGGACTATAAACTACGAGAAATCGGTCCTACGACCAACTCAAGCTTTGGAATACCTAGGTATAATTTGGGATACGTATCAGAATATCAAAGCACTCCCTGCAAAGAAAGTTCAGACCATAGCACACATGTCGAGTCGGGTACTGCAACGAAACAAGGTATGCTTGAAGGAGTGCCAAATTCTTCTGGGCACATACAACTTCGCAAGTTTTGTGACGCCCCGGGGTCGCCTGCACTGTCGCCACATGCAGCGGCTTGCAAGATCTCTTCAGCACCATCCGCATCAACGGCCGGTGCAGATTCCTCTTGCAGTGAGAACAGACCTACAATGGTGGATGAAGGTAACGGATCATTTCCTTACAAAAGCCAAGCTGCATCAATCACGAGTCCAGCACTTCCTGACCACGGACGCAGCAGACTACGGTTGGGGGGCTCAGATGGACGACTCCCTGATCTCAGGCAGGTGGGACCAGTCACATCTCAATTGGCATTGCAACCGGAAAGAGATGTATGCAACCATTGCAGCAATATCCCACTTCAAAGGCAGTGTGAAAGACCACCACGTAGTTCTACAGACAGACAATCGGACTGTCGTTGCGTACATCAGAAACGAGAGGGGAACAAGGTCAATCGCACTCCAAAATCTGACATACCAGTTGATGAGTATTTTAGACAAGTGGAACATAACTCTCACGGCCGAGTACATACCGGGCAGACTCAACCATGTCGCAGACGGTTTGTCCCGGGGAAAAGCAGTATCGGAATGGCATTTACTGAAACCAGCTCTAGCTCCGCTGTTTCGAAAGTTCGGTGTCCCGAAAATAGACCTGTTTGCCTCGAAGCAGACCAATATTGTGAAGGATTACGTCACCATGGATTGTTCAGACAAATCAGCCGCATTCTACAATGCCTTCAGCAAACCATGGCGGTACGAACTGGCTTGGATATTCCCGCCGCCGAACCTAATTCCTCGTGTTCTCCACCACCTGAACTCGGCGAAAGGCACCTATCTTCTAGTAGCGCCAATGTGGACCAACGCCTTCTGGTTGCCGGACCTACGCCGCCGCGCTCTGGACAAGCCAGTCAAGATCCAGAACCTTCCCCAGGTCCTAGTAGACCACAGAACCGGCCTACCTCCTCCACACGTCCAGGATATGAAGCTTTTAGTATGGAAAGTTGGGGGTGGGCTAACTTAATAATCCGAATTCGTTAGCAAGATACTTAGCGCATCTAAACATAGATCTAAAGTTTGCCTATTCCACTATTTTGGTGCATAAGTCTGTTATAAATTGTTTCAGTCAGATACCAAGTTAAAGCCTTGGTGATAATTTCTTAGTTAAACATATTTTGAAAGCTATTTCCTTACAGAAACCAAAAGGTCCAAAACCATCAATTTGGGATCCAAATGATATGTTTACATGGTTAGAAAATAACCTCCCACATACTCTTTTAGAAGCGTCACGCGTATCACGTAGTCACGTATCTTGTATACTTTTGTTAGCCTCGGGCAGACGTGTACAGGATCTTACAGGATCTTACTTATCGTTAGAACATTCCAATAAGAATGTGTGTCCCATCTTTTGGATAAGAAACATCATTGAATTAGGTAGAGAAAGACGAACAGCTGACTGCATTCGCAAAACTTCTATTGCAAGCCAATTACAGGAAGAACTTTCCACCTAGAGATTGTTTATCTACTAATATTGAGCCAATTGTTTAATTATTTATTAAAATATAAATCAATTGATTTAAAAAGTACATTTTATGTTACTACTCATTTTATAATTAAATACAGGTTTATGGTTAAAACATGCATTTAATTTAAGGTGATAATGAGGAATAACCCCTTTTTAACTTTGTTTTAGTCCTTTTATCACATAGCATCGTCGGGTCACCAGGAGCCAATAAACACGTCTCTCATGTAAAGATGCTGTGCATCGTCACATGCCGAATAATAGTGCAAGTTTTACATTAAATAAAACTTGTATTATTGAGCAGAGACGATGCACAGCATCCCTTTCAGGCCTCCTGGTGAGAGACTTCTATGGAGGGAAATCGCACGTGCTCAACTCCAGGTGACCAAAACCGGAAATCAGGTTGTATCGTCATATTTTATTTACCACAATAGTCAAGTTCATGCTTGTTTCATCAGTGTTGCCAGAAAGAAAAACAACGCACTCTCATGTAAAGATGCTGTGCATCGTCTCTGCTCAATAATACAAGTTTTATTTAATGTAAAACTTGCACTATTTAGAGCATACTGTACATCGCTTTACTCATGTAGCCTGTGGACTAAATACACGAAGAAATCCTTCAGTGCCATTTGTGTTCAATTTTATAACGCATTCAGGCGGCTGCTGCGTCTGCCGCGGCGCTATAGTGCGTCGGGGATGTTCGCGGAGGCGCGCGTCGACTGCTTCTACACAACGCTACGTAAGCGATGCGCCTCGACGATCGCCAGACTCCGCGCCAGCCGCAGCACCATCCTGTCTGTGATCGCGGGTCAAGTTGACACCCGTTTCACCAGACAATGGTCAAATATAATTATTAAGTCTAATTGTTATTATTGAATAAGTACAAATGGATGTCTGAAAATGAAAATAAATATATAATAATATGACAAAATGTAATCCAATCAAAATGTACCTATCCCTATTATTATTATCTACTTAAATTAAATCCCACTAGCTATATCCATCCATAGTTCCTATCTAGTTTACTCTTGTCATGCCTCCCTACAGTAACCAGATCATGACCTAACTTTTAATTTTATAAAACTACCCTCCATACTTACTTTGGTGGACTGAATTGTAATTATAATAAAAAATGCCAACTATTGTAATACTTGGAGAAAGGTTCGTACGACGGTTTCACTGGCTACTACTTTACAGGTTTCCTAGTGTAGGGTTGCCATATTCGGCCAGGCTCTCGTCGGGACATTCTAGGATGAGGTGAATAAAAAAAAACTAAATTTTGGATATACTTATTTTTTTATATTTTAATATCTGTTTTATAGGTTAAACATGTTAATAATATTTCTAATCACTTGCAGAAGTACTTGGATGGCCATACTTGTCAGAAGATTTTACTTTTCTCAACAATTCTGGGTGCCCTTTAACATATTTGTAGAACTCTGTGCAAGTCATGTTATAATTAACTTGACACTGTAAAATCGACTCCACAGTCTCTGGGAGCAGGCGATTTCGTTCATCAGTCCACTGGGCAGACATTAACGAAAAAACTCTTTGCACTGTGGCGTTGTGAGCAGGGATTGCAAACAAATACTCGCATAATTTCAACAATGGGCATCGTAACACCCATTTTTTTATTCTATAAATCGAAAATATAGACAAATATAAGAAACTAATTTGAATATTTTTTTAATTTTTTGATGTCATTATTTTTTTATTAATTATTTAAAATTTCTGAATTTTGTAAGTATGACGTCACCACTGGCATAATTAGGTAAGTTCCTTTGCATTCAATCATGCTTTTAAAAAGTAAAAATACGTTGACGTTTGACAAATGTCAACAAGAGTTAATATTTAAATAATAAGTCGTTGTTATCCGATGTCGGTAACGAGTTATAACATTTTAATTTCTAAAATTGCCAATAACCAAGAATTGAATTGAGTTTATTGATCCGTTAATGTAAGTATTTAAGTAAGTATTTAACAAAGAGACTAAAGAATCCTTACTTCCAAGTGATCTTCACAGCAATACTGTGTGTACACCTTGAAATATTCCGCCTTAGCTTGACGACACCATTTTTGACGCAAATCTTCTCGAATGCGTACAAACAGTTTAGTTGGGCTATTTTTCGAATTGTTTTTGCAGTTTGGAACGAAGCACTCTCTAGATCCCATGATTATTTTAGTATTATTCGGATGTTTATTTGATGCGATGCGAAGGTTATTTTCAGCGGTTATTTCTCTGTTTGACACTTTTGACAGTTGTTGTTGTTGACAAATGTATTTTTTTTTTAATATTTGTAGGCAATGGAACTACCGCATTAGAGCCAACGATGACGTATTTGAAAGAAAATGAAATTAACAGTTTTTGCGATAAATATTAATAATCCGTTTTAATTTTATTTATTTAAACCCCTTATAGTAATCAGTATCCCTATTCCTCTAAATGGTTTTCACTTTACGACAATCGATGCCTCCCTGATCAATGCCCATTGGCTTTTTCTCTGCCACCGAGTCGATTGACTTCCATTCTTCCGAATCAAGTTTAGCTTCTACAAAGCTCTTGAGATAGTTACATAGCTCAAAGATTATATCGCTGAAAGTCTCGACACCATTACTATTTAGGTATAAAATAGTGTTTTCAATTTTTTCCCATTCTCAGATAGCGTCATCCAATCGAACACTTTATATAAAATGAAACAGCCCTTCCCCGCCGCGCCGCCGCCGTTCGCCGTCCCCCCGCTCGCGCCAACGCAATAGTGCGCGAACATTTAAAATGGCACGGGACACGCAAAATCGTGACATTGTAGGCTTTCATCGGGACGTCGGGACAGAGAGCTCAATAACGGTGACAGTCCCGATATATCGGGACGAATGGCAACCCTACTAGTGTAGTATCCAGGGCACCTACTGCGTATTACTCACCTAGTGTTACTTTCCAACGGCTTTTACATTTTAAGTTCCCTGATGTAATTACTAGTTTATTTAAGTAGTTGTTTTTGTAACACGGATAAATAAATAATTTAATTTAAATGTGAAATGACAAATATCTAGCTGCATTACCGCGACAAGAGATGGATTGCCGGCCAACGCCCGTACGTGGTGGCCAACCCACAAACTAGGCTGAAATAGGGCCTTTACACGTTCGGCCAGCGCGTTGGCCGAATATCACGAATGTGAAATGCAGGCACACCATAGGCACACACACACAGCTATTGGCCGAGCGCCCCGTGGCCAACGTGTAATGCAGCCGATTGCAGCCAAAAGGTTGTCTGTTGTTGTCTGTCTGGTCTGTTCTGTTCATTCATTCACCGTCCGCTGCTGCTGTTGTCAAAATATTTGGAATTTTGGATTCGCAAATGGATCGATTTCTTTGAATATCTCCACACATTTAGATTTAATTTTAGATTGAGTATGTCGTGTTGGGCTCCATTATCAGAAGAAGACGCTGTGAAGTGCGCACAAGTGTTCACCAGAAAACCAGAAAAGATTAATGCAGTCAATAGGTTGCAAGTTATCAATGCACTTGATAATGGTCATCCAAAAATGGATATTGCACGGGAATACGGCGTACATCCAAACACGATTGCCAGTATTTATAAACAGAAGGACACTATAATCAAGAAATACAAACAAAAGCTAATTTCATTGAAAGATGTATGTTCCATGAACTTGGATGTGTCTCTATTGGAATGGTTCAGATTACAGAATACACAAGGCAATGTGGTTTATGAAAACCTAATGTTTGAC
This sequence comes from Argyresthia albistria, assembly GCA_963457715.1. Classification (NCBI taxonomy): domain Eukaryota; kingdom Metazoa; phylum Arthropoda; class Insecta; order Lepidoptera; family Argyresthiidae; genus Argyresthia; species Argyresthia albistria. The sequence goes on along the minus strand of OY735267.1, from coordinate 2,737,152 downwards.
AAAGCCCGTGAAATACTGAGCGCCTCAAACGAAGACTTTGACTGTTTAGATGAATGGTTGGAGGACTTCTGTCTACGACATAATATAGTGAAGCATTCCATAGAACCATACTGCAGTGCTGAAGACAGAGAACAATGGTTGAAACTGATAGAAGGAGTGGACTTGCAAGATGTGTATGTGGGAGGTACTTGTTCACTGTATCATACATTTGAATTAGACAAATATTTAGAAGGTGATAAGGCTGAATCATATGCATCTATTTTCTTCGCTACTAATTGTTCTGGCTCGGACAAGCTGGAACTACTTGTTGTGGGTGATGAGCCTCTGCAGTGTACTTCTGTGACAAGTTTGCCTGTCGACTACTGCCACCGCAGCAAGCCTGTATTGAAATGTAATAATATTGTTAATTATTTGTTAAAATGGGACAGAAAACTAAGTGACAACAAAAGGCATGTGGCATTGGTGTTAGATCTTCCAAAGACTTATTTAGAACAAATGCATTTTTCAAATATTACTCTGATACACACGGGTAGTAAAAATGAGTTAATAAGAAAATCATGCGACAAAATAGTGTTGTGTTTCAAGCATCACTATCGAAGACTGCAAATTAGCTGGTTCTTTAGATCTTCCAAGGATATGGAGCATACTGCAGAACGCTACCTGCAGCTGATGAGTCTAGCATGGTACAATGTCTCAAATGTGTACATCCAAAGGCTATTTGACCCACCACATCGAAGTAACTTACACTTGCATGACAACAGAGATGTTATTGAATGTGTCAACTTCTGCAGTTTGTCAGAGTGGAGTGAATCTTGCGAACTGCCTCTCGAACCTAAGGCCCATTCAATGTTGGATGACTTTGTCATGTGTGACAGACACCTGCCAACAATAGATCAGTATGGTGACTCCACAGATGTAAAAGTAGCAATAAAAAGAAAGTTGCCAGAGAGTGCTGGCTCATCCAGTGTAGAAGCATATCAAGCCATGAAAAGATTAATTTCCTACATACATGGCCAAAATGCACAAAGTTGTGTGTTGAAGTCAGCAAGATCATTGGAGGACATGCTGGAGTTAGGGGCAATAGCAGAAATTCAACAGAAACTGTCAGAAAATAGTACAAATTATATTTCAGAATAGTAAAAATTTTATTACCTTGTTTTTGCAATATACAATTTATTATCACAGCATCCTATTTAATTTATTTCTTAAAAATATATTTTAATATACTAGATTCAGATTTCAGGCCTCAACCCATCATAATAACTTCCCTTCTAGAGGAATTCATAAATATGTATATAATATTATAGTATCTGTGACCTAACTCTTTATTAATCTGTGACTACACTTACAATGTCACTTCACTTCTGCCAATAGCAACAGAAAATAACTAAGCACATCAACTGATACATACATATATATTACACAATTTGTACCATTCTTCACATACAATGTGGTCGATTCTCTAGGTTACACTGACTAAAATTACTTGACAATATTAAGTTTGACAGCTCTTATGCGGACGCCATAGATTCCATTTTCGAACTGAGTTTTGAATTATTTTAATGTACTGATGAACTAATTCAAAACTGAGTTCGAAAATGGAATCTATGGCAACCGCGTAAGAGCGTCGGAGCTAATATTGTCAAGTAATTTTAGTGAGTGTGTCCTAGAGAATTGGCCCCAATATCTATAATTCAACTAGTCATAACAGAGACTATATATCAAATTGACTGCGCCTGCGGGGGAATGCGGCTCGCCAAACGTTTGTTGTATGCAACATTTGCATACGCAACCTATGTACGAGAACGGGCCGCCCCAGACAGTTTCGCAGCGGCTGACCAATCACAGCTCTCCTAAGCGGGCTACACACGACATGATATCGGTGGTGATCTAGGGTGTAAAAAGGTGATAAACTGGAGCCGCCTGCTGTGTGTGAGGACACCACTCCAAGCGCACACAGCAGGCGTCTCCAGTTTATCACCTTTTTACACCCTAGATCGCCACCGATATCATGTCGTGTGTAGCCCGCATTACCTCGTCCCCCGCGCCGCCCGTAAATTGGTGAGTTGTGTTTCAAAGGAAAATGGATCTATGCGCTCTCCACTGGATAAGTGCTCCCTGGTCATAACGACATTTGGTATGGATGTGCTTGTGCTGTAAATATCTATGAGCTGCTTCAGATGAGAAATATGTGAAAAATAAATCGTGATTAACATATAAAGGTGTAAATGAATTAACGCAAAATGAGAAACTGCTTTGGGACATCATTCTGAGCAACTTTCATTATGAAACCACGTAACGACAGGCGGGTACAGGCTGACTCGCACCGTTGGAATCACGTCAGAGTAATTGTGTTGTGGTGGGAATGGCTCGGCGCGAGACGCAATCAGTCGCACAGGCGGGCGTGCACAGGCATGGCGCGATCCGGCCTGGCCTGTGATAACACGGGCCGTGGGAACCCACCTTAAAAGGGTCCCGTTTGGTACCCTTCGGGTGCGGAACCCTAAAAAAAGAAAGTAGTTTCTCATTTTGCGTTAATTAATTTACACCTTGTTTATTTTTTCCTGTCACAATGTTAACATAAACGCCTTTTCCCAAACGGCGTGGCAGAGGCACAACTGTGCCCACTTGCCAGATATTCAGTACTCCATTTTGCGTGACCGGGAGCTAGCCCACCGCCCCGGATGTTTTCCATCACCGTTACAACGTTCGTGGAATGTAGGGTCAACTATACAGGGATTATCCTGACATATTGAAACAGGCACTTCTAAATAGGTATGACTCCCGGAAAATAACTTGGCCTTTGCTGTGCGTGTCTCGCTCTCTCACAAAGTCCGTCTTTGTGAGAGAGCGATACACACACAGCAAACGCTGGCCATGTTATATTCCGGGAGTTATAGCAATCACTATCGATATGTCGGCGTCGGATCTCTCCAGGCAGATTTGGGGAGGGAAATTAGCTGAACCAACTGTCAGTAACCAGCGCTCAAACACTGGGAATTGGCTGAAATAGTCACAATAGAGGACCGATCACCCGCCTGCGTTCAGCGGGCGTCCCACCTCATCATCTATCTATTATTATGAGCCTATTATGTCCCACTGCTGGGCAAAGGCCTCTCTCCCCCTCTTCCACTCCATCCGATCCTGAGCGGTCTTCCTCCAGTCTTTATCCCATAGACCTAACTCATGACTCCATCTTTTCCTGGGTCGGCCACGCATTCTCTTCGCATTTTGTGGGAGCCAGTCTGTGGCTCTCCTAGCCCAGCGACCATCTATCTATCTGAAGAATATCCTGGCACTCGTGAGGCTGTAGTAGAGCATCTGGTACTCCTGCTCCAGGGTCCTGAGCTTGCGCTCCGTGAGCGCCAGGGTCTGTTGCAGCTGCACCGTGCCGCGGCGAGACTGCGCCTCCAGCTGTGCCCGCTCCTCACCGATGTGCTTCCAGACGGACTCGAACCAGTGCAGGCCTTCGAAACTCGAGTCCTGAAAGCGAGAGGATATGGTAAAAGCAGAGAATATATATATCAAATTGACTGCGCCTGCGGGGGAATGCGGCTCGCCAAACGTTTGTTGTATTCAACAAACGTTCGCATACGCAACCTATGTACGATGACGGGCCGCCAGACAGTTTCGCAGCGGCTGACCAATCACAGCTCTCAAATCCTGTCCCCAGCCGCCCGTAAATTGGTGAGTTGTGCTTCAAAGGAAAATGTATCTACGCGCTCTCCACTGGATAAGTGCTCCCTGGGTAAAAGGTTCGTGGTCTAGTGGTTGAGCTCTCCGATGTCTCCGGTGCAGATCATGTGCCTATCAGTTAAACGTTAGTAATATCACAGGGTGCTCATCCCATACAAATTAGAATTAGTAACCCTTCGTAAAAAAGAGATGGCGTGAGGAGTAAGATTTGTACTGTCTTGTGGTTTCAGTTAACATACTTCTACGTGGCGCTAATCTTAGGATAAATCCTATATATCTTAGCGCCATCTCGTGGTATTTGCAATTTTTCGATGGTGCTGCACCAAGCGATAATGGCCTCAAACTAAAGAAGCTTCCGTAGCATCTCAGTTTATATAGTGCTTATAGGTAAGTATGTGTATTAACCGCCTTACTAATAAAAAGTTGTTCAGGGTGTATGAGCGTGGCTGAGCAGGGCAGGCTATACAGCGTGGCTGAGCAGGACAGGCTATACAGCGTGGCTGAGCAGGACAGGCTATACAGCGTGGCTGAGCAGGACAGGCTATACAGCGTGGCTGAGCAGGACAGGCTATACAGCGTGGCTGAGCAGGACAGGCTATACAGCGTGGCTGAGCAGGACAGGCTATACAGCGTGGCTGAGCAGGACAGGCTATACAGCGTGGCTGAGCAGGACAGGCTATACAGCGTGGCTGAGCAGGACAGGCTATACAGCGTGGCTGAGCAGGACAGGCTATACAGCGTGGCTGAGCAGGACAGGCTATACAGCGTGGCTGAGCAGGACAGGCTATACAGCGTGGCTGAGCAGGACAGGCTATACAGCGTGGCTGAGCAGGACAGGTTATACAGCGTGGCTGAGCAGGACAGGCTATACAGCGTGGCTGAGCAGGACAGGCTATACAGCGTGGCTGAGCAGGACTGGCTATATAGCTATATGTAAGTTTAAACGTATTAAGTGAGTTTCGATTGGGCGGAGTTAGAGGTGACACCTTCACGGAGAGAAATTGATCACCCTTTTAATACGTAAATTATGTAGGTACATGGGAAAGTATACAGCCAGCATAAGTAGATAGATAGAGTAAGTTAAGATCAGTACCTGGTCCAAGAGTTTCAGAATGTATGCAACACCCATGGCAAATCCATCGTCAGTGAAAGCAGCTCCAACTTTATTTTTCTTGGTCATCTTATCCTTAGAGAGTATCATGTGCTCAACAAAATTCAAAGTCAGTGGTGGCACAATGACGAAGAAATTCTTCAGATGAACATTCTTAGGATTCCTGAGTATAGGAGAGAACACATCCACGAGTAGCTTGAAATATTCAGTTCCTTGGGTGAAGTTGCAGATCAGACTGTCTATGTTGTGATCCAAGTTCTCGGCGGATTGCACTGTTGTGGGATCCAGTTCGGATTCTTCACTCAAACTCTTGAATGATTTGGAATGTTCTAGTACAGGCAGGAAGACGGTGGCGTCGGCGCAACAGTGGCGCCCTCCCGTCCTGATCATCCTCACATACCCCATGGCGTTCCCGATCTGACTAATCAGATCTCTGAACAAGTCCAGGTAACTTTGCCCCTCGTCGGCTAATCCGAGGTTCTTGATTGCTTTATTGAACTTATCTGCGTTTTTGTAGCTGTACATGTTACCGTTGGACGCAGCGGTCTCTTTGAAGTGTCTCAGGTCTTTGATCAGCCGCGATTTTATATGCTCATCATACAAAAATTGAGAGAAGATGAAGAACTTTTTCTTGAGGAATTGGTAAGTGAAGTTAACGGTGGTGTTCATAATGCCGGTGCCGTGTGTCCTGATAGAGTTGGCGATATGTCTTATATTGATCGAGTTCAGGTGCTTGTTGTTGCTGCTTTTCTCTATAAAGATTTGGTTGTTCAAGTTGTATAGATACTTGGAAACAAAGATGTGTATGTTCCTCATTATCTCGAGAACATCTAAGCCTTGCTCTAGGGTTTGCGTGGGAAGGTTGTCTTGAACAGTTTTCAGATCAAACTTGAACTTCGCCATTTGTCGCATTTCTCCGTAGGTTTTCCAGTCTGATAGGACTACGGTCGTCAGATTGTAGTACATTGTAGACAGGTAGTGTTCAACCGACGGAACCACCGACATGTGAACATTCAGGAGCCTCAAGTTGTTTATTACTAGCAAAATCTTCTTAGCCATTTCGAACGTAAAAGGATTGACCACATCCAACTGCAGGTGTGAATGTATGTGCAATCTCAAGTTGGTTTCTATCTGTTGACTGGTAGTCTTGAGTACATTCTCTTCAACTAACATCTGCACGGTATTCAGAAACTCTTCAGATTTCTGGACGCCATATTTCAAATCAGTCTCGTGCAGGAGTATCATGCAGTCTTCGAGGACAGACAAGAAATGTTTTAGCTTGAGCGCATTGGGTTGTAGCGAGATATTTTGTTCCAAATAGATGGGTATTAGATTCTGGTGCCAAAGCAACCAGGAGCAGTTGCAGAAGGCATCCATGTATGTCATGAAGTTGGTGAGAGCTTGCACCTTCTCCAGCAGCAAGCCGAGCCTGGAGTAGCTGTCCTCCGGGTACGTTGGGTCCGGGATGAAGCTCAGCGCCACATTCGCGGCAACAACGCGCTCTGTTGTCGCTGCACCCTGCAGTGCCCTTTCTGCAATAACTACACAAGTCAGTTCATCCAGTCTTTGGTTAGCATAATTCTTGTCAGTCATCAGATTCTTTTTCACTTCCATTATTGCAGAAGTTGCTTGAAACATCAAATGCTGTCGTATCATGTTGATGGATCTCACAATGTTGCTCCCATTTCTGCTTATTGCGTTTTTCAGGCTTTTCAAAATGTGAATAATATCAAATATGGTCATGAGCATGCTCTTTGATAAAGGTATTCCTAGGGACAGGTGTAAGTTGATGGTGGAGAGTAATGAGTGTTGCATTTGCGACACAACTTCCAGGCCGGCTAGTAATGTTTTTGCGTGGCGGTTCATTTCAGCCGCATTTAGTTGGGCGTGTTTTGTAGAGAAAAATTGTTCAGCATTGAGTACCCACAGAGCCACCTGGGCCTGCAGCGCCGCCACCTCCCGCGCCAGACTCGCCTTCTTGCCGGCGAGGTAGGTCTGTCGAGCCTTCAGCATAGTTTGCGCCAGTTTGCTCTGAGTTGCACAAACAGTGGGCATGTATCTTTGCAGAAACTGTTCCGGGTACCATATTGTTGTGCCGGCAACTTGAATACTATGTGCCTGTAACAGAAATCACCGCAGACTTTATAATAACAAATATTATACCCCTATGTTGTACATTTTTTTACAAATCTCTATGGGCACCTTAGAATTGAGATCAATCAATGTCTTGAATATTTTCTTGTCTGTTGTTCCAAAGAGATGAGCATTCAAAACAAACAATGTGTTGATTTTGATGCATTTGTACATGTTGAGAGAGGTGGGTGTCTCCTGCACTAGCTTGTCCAGATTGCTGATGGCAACTCGTAAGTATTGGGTCATCTCGGCTGTCAATGATGATGTCTTTTTCTCTACCAACTTTTTCCGAAGTACAGTCAAATTGTTAAGAGAGCTTTGTACTATATTGTCTGACATAATCTTTAGTGTGATGTTATTAATTGCGCCTCTGATAGATTGGAATCGATCTTCTGTTAATTGTAAGTTTTCTGGTGTTTGACCAAATCCTTTTAGTTCTTTGCAATATTTTTCCCAATTCCTTCCAAGTGAAGAGTTTATAATCAAAAGTTCCAACAGAACTAGTATGGTAAACAGCTCTCCAATATGATTGATTATGTAGTGAAGTTGGATACCATCTGCAAGAATCAAAACAAAGTTACATTGTATCGAACATCTTCCAGAGTCAAGACAAAGATACTAGACTTAAAAAATTAATGTTCTTACTTAGGTTGACAACTTCCTCTGTGTAGATGGCAAAGACCTGGCCACAGAGGTTGCGTAAGACTTCATCGCATCGAATGACGAAACTGTTCAGCATGCATATGGCTTCCAACTGGTCGCTTATGTTACTGGTGCTGTATTCCTCATGCACAGTCAGGAAATTAAAGTGTCTGCAATGTGCCAATAATATAATGTAGCTAAAAGGCATAATGGAAATACAAACGAGGCCATTCTGCTATCGTAAACTGGAAAGCTTGCACCTACCTTTCATGCGCCTCTTTCTTCAACTTGCTAACTTCAACACATAGGGATGTGAGAACACTCAAAACTTTCGTCATAAGCGTATTGTCTGAAGACACCAGGTCAATTACCGGCAGTAGTTCCTGCGGCTCCAGGGCCACCTGTATTGGGAGAAAGGTCTTATTCGTCTCCCAATCTTCGTCATAGTTGCAGGACAGGAAGTCGAGATATTGTTTCTTGAAGAAATTCCCGTAGTCCTTCAATGTGGCCGAGCCGGCTTCTTTTTCGGCGTCGGATTTCATGATTGCTTCGTGAATTTTCTTCTGATTAGTCTAAACAGTAGCTAGAAATGTTGAAAACAGAGAAAACCCCAAATAAACCCTAGTAAACAAAATAACCTCCCCCACCCAGCCCAGCTGTCAAATTTTATTTTTTTTGGATTAGGTTTTACGGCCCTGGATGTAAAACAACGAATGAAAGATTGTCTAGTTTTGCAATGTGGTGTACGGCCCTGGAAACAAGTCCTATTTGATTTGCCTTTATCCAAAAAAGGGCAAATGCTTACCTACTACCTACCACACTGAGCTACCACATGATGGTATTACCGGAATCTTCATTATTTTTATGATTTTTATGGCAACGTCTCGGTAGTATTGCCGGATAATCGATTAGTAGGTACCTAAATAATCTAACAAATCGATCTAGTATCGATATGTACTTAGAATGATCGATTAATAATCGATATACGATCGATTATTCGGCAACACTAGTCTCGGGGCTGAGTCTTGGGGGCATATCATAGGCAATCTTAGGTCGCGTGCCGGAGGTCGCCGTCAGCGCCATAATCGATTACAGCGTCTACGACCGACCGACACACGGGTCGATATGGATTTTCAAAATGATGAACGAATAGTTTTGTGGCCGGTAACTCCTAGGTAACTATGATGGATGACGATGACTGATGAGAATACCTAAAAAACGCGCTGCGAAGTCGCGCAACGGGCAGCTGTTAACTATAATATTAATTTATTTGTAGGATCAATGTTTCTTTGCCCTTCTTCTCTCACAGTGTGGTCCAACGTAGAGAGAAGGCAAAATAACCGGCCAAGTGCGAGTCGGACTCGCGCACGAAGGGTTCCGTACCATTATCTAAAAAAAACCGCAAAAAAAAATGTATGGGAGCCCCCCTAAATATTAATTTAATTTTAATTTAATTATTTATTTTTTAAGTAAATAATATACTCCTTGGAATCACTATAGACTCGAAACTTCAATGGGGTCCTCATGTAACTAGTCTCTCACGAAGACTTAGCTCAGCTGCTTATGCGGTCAGGCAAATCAGACACATCACAGATGTAGGAACTGCCAGATTGGTTTACTTTAGTTATTTCCATAGTATTATGTCTTACGGAATACTTCTTTGGGGGAGAGCGGCAGATATAAACACAATATTTGTCTTACAATAATTGAAACAAAAAGTAAACTTTAGAAAAAACCGACTTCCACAAACCCTATTTGATTAGATTGAGTTTAATACAAACTGTAACCCCTTATCCCCCCCCCCCTTGGGGAATTAATTTTGTCAAATCCCATATCAGTGCTACCCCACGCTACTAAGGAACCCCTGTACAAAGTTTCATGGCTCTAGGTGCACCGGTTTAGGCTATGCGTTGCCTGCCCGTCAGCCACGCATTGTATTTGTACCTAGTATTGAGCAGATATGGTGGCCATATTATGTGGTCTTCATCAGCAGTTCCACATCACAATATTATGCTTACCATGTGCATTTGCACGAGTTATTATGAAAAACACAAAAATCGCTATATGTCTGCCTATAATATTTGAAGAGTTCCCTTGATTTCTCCAGGATCCCATCATCAGATCCTGACCTGGTGTCAATGGGACCAATGGGAAGGTAAACCCTTTCAAACAAAAAAATAATTTTCTAAATCGGTCCATCCGTTTAGGCGCTATCGGGGGATAGACATAAAAAAAAAAAAAAAAAAAAAACAAACATCCGGACGAATTGTAAACCTCCTCCTTTGGGAAGTCGGTTAAAAAAGGGCCATTCGGGCTATCTATCAACTAGATGCTAGGCAATCACTAAGGGACAAATTCAAAAATATCAATATACTTACTGTTACCTGTCAATACATTTATGAAAATATCATGTATACCAGAAAAAACATAGGTTTATTTAAGACTTTAGGTCATAATCATAGTATTGGCACTAGAAATAGAAATAAGATTGCTATGCCCGCGTTCAGACTCAGTAAGGTTGCTCACTCTTTTATGGGAGTATGTGTTAGTTTTTATAATAAAATACCTAATGAAGCAACGGACCTACCAGAAAGGAGGTTCAAAAACTATGTCAAAAACGGCCTATTGAAGAAGTCATATTACAGTGTAAAAGAATATTTAGATGACAAAACTGCATGGTCTTTACCATCTCAGCGCACAGAAATCCAAAGAGGGGCGATGGACTGAGTCAGTACGTCTCTCCTCGGTGTATTTCCTTAGACTTAAGTAGAAATACATAACATTGTATTTTTAAGGCTCTGATATTTTAAAAGAGGTACGGGGGAGGTTTCTTGCCCTTCTTTGCTCCATCCCTAAGCCCACAACTTCCGAACGGGCGGTAGTATACAAAAATACTAATATTATATTGACGTTGACTAAGTAATATGTATGATTTTATGGTCAATAAAAATTTTGAACTGAACTGAACTGAACTCAATATATTGTGAAAATTTTAAGCGTCTACCTGCTACCATTATCAATATCGAGCAAAAATGAGCAAAAAAAATCATCTTTGTTGTATGGGAGCCCCCCTTAATATTAAATTTCTTTTGATTTTTAGTATTTGTTGTTATAGCGGCAACAGAAATACATCATCTCTGAAAATTTCAACTGTCTAGCTACCACGGTTCATGAGATACAGCCTGGTGACAGACGGACGGACGGACGGACGGACGGACGGACAGCGAAGTCTCAGTAATAGGGTCCCGTTTGGCCGTTTGGCCTAAAAATGAAGTACCTAACGACTTTGTAAATATCTGCAGAAATAAATACCTACATTTGAGTTTGAGTTTGAGCACAATGGGTCCAACCAATCCAAAGCAATCAAGATGGATTTTCATTAAAGAATCAGTAAGAACATAATATTAGACTGACTAAAACCACAGGGTGAAATAAAAATTAGAATTAGTCACCCTTCGTAAAAGAGACGGCGTGTGGCGTGAGGAGTAAGATTTGGACTTTAAACTTTAACGGTTTCAGTTCAGTTAACATACTTCTAGGTGGCGCTAATCTTAGAATTAATGCTATCCTATATATCTTAGCGCCATCTCGTGGTATTTGCAATTTTTCGATGGTGCTGCACCAAGCGATAATGGCATCGAACAAAGGAAGCTTCCGTAGCATCTCAGTTAAGGCCGGGGTGTCAAATTTTGTTCTAGGTGGTCTATCTGTATTAGTATAGTATCTGTGCTATACCTAACCTAAAACACAAGTAACTTCATACCTACTTACCTAATTTTTTAATAGGTTGATACTTACGTATTTCAGCAAAGCCACTGTCCTTAGAAGATTTTCCGTGCTACGGAGGGTGGACTAGGTAAAAAAAAAAGAAGGCCCTGTGTTTCATTTTGTGTGAATTCATTTATTTCCAAGAACGTAATGTACATTCACTTAACTAGATAAAGTTGAAGTTACATCTCTAGGTTACTCATTATATATACATTTATATAATAAACTAGTCGATCTTATTTTCATACCTATCTAACAAATAATTTCAAGGGAGGGTAGTTGATATTTGTGTAAATGACTCCATAAGTGTATTTCACCATTTATCTGCCATTCAAGAGTCCCTACATATAGATAAAAGATAGACCCATAACTAAAGAGTATGTAGATATATCTCTTAAAACTATAATATGGCTTATGTCAGTTCTTTACAACTAATTTTAAGTACTGTGTAAAAATATATCAAAAAGTAATATACAAAAATGCTTACAGTTACAATGAGTAAAAACGATAATAAAATAATCTAAATAATAAGTAAATTAGTAAGTAAGTATAATCACTTATTTTTTACAGTGAATCCCAATAATTCAAATTAAATCAAACACAATTCGTTTCATACTTTTAACTCCAGCTTTACGAAGTGATAACCATGATTTCATTGCAAATGTCTAGAGCTACTAATGTGATGTCAAAAAATGTGCTCTGTCATTCCGCTATTTACATATTTACATTACAATACATTGATTCATTCAAAGATATCTGTCAACATATAGTCCGGTCAAGTTAGGCAAAAATTAGGAAGCTGAAAATTTTGCATGAACGTTAGGGACACCATTATAATGAAATTGTGAAGTCCCTATCGATCCCAGTGTGCAAAAAGTTTTGCAAGGATTTTTAAGCTTAACGTGACTGGACTACCATTTCGGATCATTGAATGGTCAGCGAATTGTAACGTAAATAGCGGAATGACCCCCTGAAATATAATACGAAGAAATAAATGCATATTTAATTTATCGTCGTTGTTAAGTCTTGGACTTTGTCATTGATATCTATATCTATACGTATTTCAATAATTGGTACGAAAAAAAAAACATATGAAATTAAATGTTATTCATAGGTAAGACTTTTGGAGATTCAATACTTATGTAGAGGTGGGAGCGAAATACATCAATTGTATGCTATAAAATACTTTAGCATGAGTAATGAAATGAGTAGGTATGACAAAAACTAAATACAGACAGAAAAAACCTAACCCCGATATAGTAGGTATATACAAAGTTTTGTCAACTTCGAGGAAAATGTTTATATAAGATTATTTTTTTCTATTTACAGAGCGTTAAACGTGATTGATTGGCACATGATTCAAATAAGTATAAAGAACAATTTTGTGTGGGGTGTAATTGTTACTGTTAAAAGATATTCAAAGATATTTTAACGATGTTTACGCGACAGCTTCCACAAGGTCGTCGCTGGATCCCGCTTTTACCCAGAGCTGTTCTAAAGGACTTATCGGATTTCTTGGAACAGGTCTTTAGTAACCCTTAGTAGTATTGGTATACTAAATATTTCCCGCGTCATATACTTAATAGAACGTTACGTCGTGTATAGCGACTTAGTATGGCAATTATGATCGATAAGGAACCTCAAAGGATCCTTTAATGAAGCCAGAGTTCTGGAAATAAAATATTCGCGAGAAAATTGCCCTTCACAAAATGAAAGGGACGACCTTACGGAAGCCATGTTGTTAGATGTAATATAAAAATGTAAAGTGAATTGAGATCATAACGTCACATTTATTTAATTTGAAGCTCTTATTGTACGACATAAATTGATCCCACGAAGGTCTTAACAATTAATTTGATTACTTACTACTACTTAACTATGATGAACGTTTGGGTCAGTGGAACCCGGCTAACCTTTGTATTAAACACAAAATACGATGGCACTCGTGTTCCATAATTAACAAAAAAGAAATGAATCATTATGTATGTCAATTGTGTAAAAATTTCATTATGTATATTAAAATGTCACTAAACCACATTCCGCAATCACTATCTTCTAAATTTGTGTGCAAAGGACGGTCAATTATAAGTTTATATTCTATCATTTGCTAATTAATAGGCATCAAGTCTTGTCACTGCGAAAACTACAAAATAAGCTTACTTTGTGAGTTTCAACGCGACTAAGTATACAATTTTACTAAAGAAAATATACGAACTAAAGAAAGTACTTACTTTGAAACAATCAAATACAAAATACAATTGTAATTAGTACGAGACTTTAAATTCATCGCAACATAAGAGTTATGTACATGTATTTATTACTGTCGCTAATTAATGAGCGTGCATTAAGGTGCCTCTGCTGCTACATTTGGAAATAAGTATATATTTCACAGAATTTCAATAAGCTCGACTTAAAAAGAAATTCCACGAAGCACCTCTAAGTATTCAATTAAAACTCTGATTTGCAAGAAAGTATGAAATGAGTTCTTACTTCCTTCGTAATTTCAAGACTTTAAATAACTACAGTTCAGTCAGTTAAAGGAGTTTGGAAATACTTCCGAACAGAGAAGTTCGGACATATTTACAGAGTCCATAACGTCAGTGATTTACGTAATCCGAATTCGCGTGTTACCAAAAATTTAAGTACCTAAGTATTTATACTGGGGGTACGAAAGAGCATAAAATAATTATTTTTGACATTCTTATGTAAGTACATACACTACCAATTTTAAACACTCAGGTCCAACAGGCAGATCTTGAGTTAGCACTGTGCTCGTATTAACTTGACAACTGCGAATCGTTTTGTATAAAGTATACAGTTGTCAAAGTCAATCTGAGAATAGTGATAAGTCACGATGTATCTGTCGGGAAACATCTCATGTACATGCTAATCCATCCTCAATTCTAAAAGAGATGTAATCAAATCACACACCTAAATTTACGTGATGCCACATAGAGATTCTTAAATACCAATAGAAAATCAACTGTGATAAATATTCGATAGTTTAACGATCACAACACTTTTTGAAACACAAACATTACTCATCCTTCATGAATTCATGTATGAAACAAATCCACGTCTTGGTAAAAAAAAAACGTTTTTAGGGTTCCGATCCTTAAAAGGAAAAAAAGGAACCTTTATAGGATCACTTTTTTGTCCGTACGTCCGTCTATCCGTGTGTCACGACCTTTATATCAAGAACGCGTGGGCGTATCAAGCTGTTTATATCATGTGGTTGCATAGAACTGTGAAAAAAACAAACTTCTAAGTCAACGCAATCGACCGATACCACTGCTATAAAATTGTTAGATTTTCATAGTAATCACAATGGACCCAAAACCTATAGGGTAAACCTACATTCCGTAGGCTTATAATTATGAAATTTGGCACAAAGCAAGGGAAAAATCCGAAAACTGCAAATTTCTGTCTTTCTACAAAAATATTTAATTGGGTTTACATGGATGACATAATTATTTAGTTTATTTTTTAAATGTGGAAACTTAATTACACATGTTACAGTTACACTCTCCAAGTGTAATCGGAACCCTTGGTGCGCGAGTCCTGCTCTCACTTGACCGTTTATTTTTAACCAATTGCCTTTAGCTTCAGGCGAGTTGATCCCTAAATTATTCACCAAGTGCTGTTTGCGTTTCAACTACTACTAACTCAGGCAGATCACTACGAACCACCCTTCTACGTATTACGTATATCACAATTGACACAACTTTCAAAACTCACAACACAACTTCTCGGCCGGCAAATTCACATCAACCTCCATTTTACAAACTTACAAGTATTTAAATCTCAATTTGTGTCTACCACAGAACCATTATACTACGACAGAACGGGCAGGTTCATCAAACTGTAGGTACACATTGTGTAACACTATTATAGGTGTGCGTGCGTCAATATTGGATAGAGTTTGAGTGCGTGGTTGGGATTTATCGGCAGGTGTCGAGGCACTTATGGCCTAATAATATCATTATCTACATGTATCTGTACATAGAATCCATTACATGAAGTATGTAGTTAATAAAGAATCGATTTTCGATTGAACTGTCGACAGAGCAAGCAAACTATTAATTTGTAATTTGTTACCGCAAAAGCGAACCACAAACGTAATACGGTAGCGTAACATAGTTTAAGCCAAGTTCCCACAATAAAGTTATTTCGAAAGCGGAACGAACTTAAACTTTGTGACCTTTGTGAACTTTGACGACCTCTGTAGCGTAGCGGTTGCGCATCTGCTTACCATGCGAGAGGTCCCGGGTTCGAATCCCGGCTGGGGACAAAAAAACTCCAGGTCTTGGATGTTTACATGTTTGTGATGTCGCTGTTTCTGGTCCCACAACACAGGGTATCCTAGTGTGGGGCCAGAAGCAATTTACATGCCTGTATGTAAATGTTTATGTTTCTCCTGTATAAATAACAGAGTTTGATATAGGACAAACGATCTTGACTCAAACATTTACTTAATCGAACAGTACACCGCCCTCATTCCGCTATTTACATTACAATTCATTGATCATTCAAAGATCTACTGTCGACATATAGTCCGGTCAATTTAGCTTAAAAATAGGGGTATCCTTATTCCCAGCAATCTTCAAGATTTGCATTAACGTTAGAGATACGATTTTAATGAAATTATGAAAAGTCCCCATCGATCCCAGTGTGTAAAAAACCACTTTGAATAAAACATTTTGCACTTATTAGATCGATGGGAACTTTTCACAATTTCATTATAATGGTGTCCCCAATGTTCATGCAAATTTCCAGCTCTTGGAATTTATGTAAGGATTTTTAAGCTAGTGACTGGACTACCATTTCGGATCATTAAATGGTCAGCGAATTGTAATGTAACTAGCGGAATGAGCCCCCTGCAGGATTGTTTAAGATTAATAAGTTCAATTAATTATTTACTTAAAATACATACAGTCGAATTTAATAACAGTTCTATTTGAACTTTAATTTGTTTTCCATCGAGTTTCTAAATGGTACGATGTCACTCATTTGGGACAGCCCCTCCGAAACATGTTAGTTGATTGGTGAATAAGGTTCTGAATTTGTTTTCTATCTAAGTAGGTCTTTTAATTAATGACAATGGCGTGTCATACATCAACGAGTGAATAAGTGCATATAGATAAACAGCTCAACAAAACAGTGATTTTATCTGCACCAACAAATCTGTATCAATTGTGAACAAAAAACAGGAATAATGAATGATGTTGAATAGACTCTCAAAGTTTGTGTACGTACAACCTGCCACCGCACCGCCAAGAAACAGCTTTGAAATTCAGAACAGAACTCAGCATCTTCATAACATGTCGACGCGATCTCCGAAATTAGAGCAGTCTGCACAAGAATTAGCTAGGACAAAAACGATCTATCCCAGCGCAGCTATCTCTTATGCAGTTGGAAAACTCGGAGAAAGAGCCGAGATAAGTCTCAGATGCCTGCTACAGCCCGAATACTTTCACTCCCGAAATAGTGTTTGATATGCTTTATTTCGCAGAGCGATTCGGAGAGCTAGGAGGGGTGAGCGGGGGGCGTGTACCGCTCGATGTCTCATACGATGATCTCCCTGATGACGCGGCGTGCGCGGGAGTTGGGCGTGGAGTAGCCGCTCTCGAGGCTCTCGTCGTAGCTGAGCGACATGTGAGGCGGCTTCTCCTCGCCGGAGGCGCCGGGCTCGCTGCCGCCGCCGCCGTACGCTTCGGGCAGCCCGCTCACCTCGTGGTACGGGGATTCTGGGGAACAAATTGTTATTTCGTAATTTATTTTTACACAAACGAGAATACAGAAAACTTTAATAGAATGAATGGCTGCGATTCCGAAGGCGACACGAACTATAGGTACTAACTAAACTAATTAAAATGGTGTGTTTAAAAATGGAATTGGAGCAAGAGCTGTCGGATTTGAAGGTTGTCAGTTTAGTGCCTTTAGTTTCTCTAGTTTAGTGGTTTTGACACCTCAAGAATAGCCCATAATGGTCAAAAACGAGGTTATTTCTAGCAAGATATTTTTCCAAAAAACTTTATGGAAAGGCTAATAATTGAGTGTGGAACACCTGCGCGTACAATACAACCTTACTTTAAAATAATATCTAGGTACTTGAGCAGTTGCAAACATCATCGTGACGAAATCTTTATTTCTCTATAGTTGCAGCGATGAGATAACTGGCTAAAGAATATTGAATAACTGGCTAAACTTGGACACACGCAGCTATACCTCTGCTATCCCGTATAGGAAAAGGAGTGACGTTAGTACAGTTAAACGAGAGTGGATGAGCTTAGACCATGACCACAGAAGAGATAATAGTACTCCGTACAGAACGGCCTCTCCCTTCCCCGCGCTGATTCAGATACCGCACCCCACCCCTGGCGTCAAAGGATTGGTTAAAGGATCAACAGACAGGGCTGAACGCCTGACGAGTGACGACGCGTATACTTTAATATCGCTGCATTTGCCGCGCCACCAGCCCTAGCAAAGTTTACGCACACATTTGCACGTATACAAACATCATTTGCTTATGTAGTAGTAATAGGTGATTATTTTACGAGCGTTCTATGGAGTGTCCGAGGTGTGCCGTGACCACACAAAATGCCGTATTCAAAGTGGGACTCTTTTCAGAAGTAAGTAAGTATACTGCAAAATTCCGTCCTACTCTGCAATACAGCAGTTTGTGTGGGCATGTGCTAACCTCATGCACTCTCATTCACTCGTTTAGAAGGCTGTATATTGACATACTCGTAGATGTAAATTACGGTAAAAGCATTGGCTACTAATGGTAAAAGCACATTTGTCTTGCATATCGACATTGACTGTAAGGCTGATGTAAGCATAGCAGGTAGCCGAACCTAATGAAGAGGGATCACTTTGACTCTATTAATACCGTATCCATTTCATTAGATATGCCAGCCTGCGCCACACACTAGGCGATCACACTTAACCCTAGAAAGATAATCTACGACAAAATGACAACGTTCATAATACAATTATCCGCCCTCACATTAATAATGATCCCAACTTAACTACTTACTTAAAGTGTGGTAAATAATTCAGGTAGAACTCATTCACCATAAATACAATCCGTATGTTGTTTGACTGGACTAAATAAATACTTTTTATGAATTTGTCATAACGGTATTTTTTATGTTCCTGAGCTCTAATGAAATACAAGCTTGTGACGTCATAGTCCAATGGGCAGTATTTTTTACACAAATCGAGTTCAAAAGAAAACTGCCGGAAATATCAAAAGAAACATACACAAACATCCATCTTGTAAAGACGTTTTGTACCTTGTATGTATGTCAGCGTAATATTGTAAAAACCTTGAGATTTAAATCCGTAATTCTGTCGATTTATTGTGAACTGTACCGAACTTCATACATTAAAACGCGTTAGTAGATAAACTGAAATGACGAATCACCGGGCAAAGTGGTGGGTCAGGGTAGGTGAAGCATAAAGGGGGGTGAGCGAAGCGAATCCCCCTTTATCCATCGTGTTAGGTTGACATGTAAAGCATAAATGTCCTTCTCGATCTTGAGCAAAATAAATCGACAGATTACGGTATCTTTTCCGTTAGGTTGTAATCTCGCGGTTGTTACAATATTACGGTGACATGTATACTTCTTAAACTTCTATTTAGACACGTTTCTTTTCTGCTACTTTATTTTTCATAGTAGCGACGTACATTGTCCCAATTCTACAGGTAGTTAGGACTAAATATATGGTAGATAGATAGGTAGTTACGATAACTTATAGTTATAATAATAGCTCAAATAATGTATGAAGCAATTACCTTCCGTCGTCGTCGTCCTATTTATACATATTTGATGTCGTTTGACAGACAACAGCGGTATCTACAAAACGGATGTCAGAAATCAAATGGGAACTATTGCGTACTAGGTTTTATTTAGACTTTAGCCTGTATCTGTCTGCAATAGTCTGCATGCATTAGCATTGCCGGCCTGTTAGTCAGACCAATACCTTGTTTAAGAAGAAAGGAAGTGTTTAAGAAAAAATAACCGCCAGATTTCTTCTTTCTTAAATTTCAATGATATTTTCCATCTTGTCATGTAGTTAACCATGTACTTTTTAAAATAATTAGATGTAACTTAATCGATTGAGGGCAGCACTAGTGCCATGCGCGTCCCAGCACTATGCTTTGCTTTTTTGACCGAGCGAGCGAAGCGAGCGAAGCGTCTCCGTTTCAGGTTTGGGCAAAAATGCTTTCGTATGTCCGGTTGTTCTCCTCTACAGGTCGCATTTATGAACCGATTCTCGTGAAATTTTGTGAGCAGGTTGGAAAAATAAATAGAATTTTTTACTCGAGCCAGTTTTTTGATTTTTTTCAAAATGGCGGAGATATGGGGTTTTAAAATGTAAAAAAAATCGCTACAACCCAAACGGCTCGATGGATATTAACAAATGAGGTGTCGTTGGATTCGTAAAGACCATGAGAGTGAAACAGATGAGCGAGCGAAGCGAGCGAAGCGTCTCCGTTTCAGGTTTGGGCAAAAATGCTTTTGTATGTCCGGTTGTTCTCCTCTACAGGTCGCATTTATGAACCGATTCTCGTGAAATTTTGTGAGCAGGTTGAAAAAATAAATAGAATTTTTTACTCGAGCCAGTTTTTTGATTTTTTTCAAAATGGCGGAGATATGGGGTTTTAAAATGTAAAAAAATCGCTACAACCCAAACGGCTCGATGGATATTAACAAATGAGGTGTCGTTGGATTTGTAAAGACTATGAGAGTGAAACAGATTATATAATTTTAGTAAAAAGTCAATAGGTTGTATAAAAGATCGCGAAATGTAGTTTACAAAGTTATTGGTGCGGCTACTTTCATACTGCATGTACGTAACCAGGTACATTCATAAGTTTGTATGTGTTATTGAAAGAAAATTATTTGGGTTATTTTTTTTATGTGTGTTAGCAGTTCAGCTTTCCCACCGACATACTCGCGAGGTCTACAGCTCATAGAGCCACTAGTAATATTCTCTTCAACGTAACTTACGGTAAAAGAAACTTTTAAAGTGTTTTTAATTAATAGGTATCCAATACCAGGACCATCAAGTAGACTTAATTAAAATTGAACTACCTACAAAAAAACTATAAACTGATAACTAGTTAATTAGCTACCAAAACACTTGTACTTTTTCAAAACCTCCTTTGCTAATGCTAGCCTAGTTTCCATTTGAATAAACGCAACGTAAAATAAAAGCAACTGACTGAATAAACTCGCGGGAGTTGGCACGAGTAATGAGAACACACAACACAATGCTTTGAGAAACTAAAGTCGCCCATTAGGAGGCAAGGTAGCGCTTAAAATGGCGCCCGGCTACGGCTTGGCCGCTTGGCCGTGATAGTCTTCACAAACGCAAGCAGCAAATGAAAACTCTTTTAAGTTTTCCTTTTCATAAGTGTAGGTAGTATTTTCATTATCTTTGAGTGTAGGTCCTGGAGGATTTATTAGTCTGAGGTGTCGGTATCTTTGTTGGAAACTATATAAGAACCTGGTGTAGGTGTAAAGCGTTTCATGCACAGTTCTTAGTTCTTTGTTTACTACACTTACACACAGGGTTATAATCAACAGACTTACTAACCAGGGTTCCGTAACCGAAGGGTCGCTACAGGACTGTCTGTCCGTCTGTTCGTCAGCGGACTGATTCTCACGTACCTATATACATTAAATCTAAATCTCATGTAATCGTTTTTATGTTGCCAATCCAGCAACATAAATGACACGCGCAGTTATAATACGGTATTATTGCCCATATATATAAGAATAAATTAAAGAATGCATGTCCGAGGTAGATACCCAAAAGTGCCCAAAACGCTAAAAGAGAATTGTCGATATTAATCCATAAAAATGTAATGTAAATTTTATAATTCAATTTGAAAAGTCGTTTTTAGGGTACCGTACCCGAAGGGTGCCAAACGGGACCCTGTTACTGAGACTTCGCTGTCCGTCTGTCCGTCCGTCCTGTCTGTCACCGGGTCCGTCTGCACGAACCGTAATAGCTAGAAAGCTGAAATTTTCACAGAATGTGTATATCTGTTGGCGCACCAACCACAAATACTGAAATACGAGAGATATTGCAAATTAAAGGGGGCCCCGATACAAGAGACGTGTTTAGATACACTTACGCATTTCAAAATGGAGATCTTGACTGAAACTGTTTATTTATTGTCATAGCAACCATGTCATTGACACATATACTACACATTTAAATATGATAGCATATTTCGCGTCAACCTACATGGTTGTGGTAGCTCAGCCGGTATGATGTAGACTCTCAATCCGGAGGTCGTCGGTTCAAATCTCGTGAAGGCATAAACTTTTTAAATTTTCTTTTTGTTTATTTTTTTATTGTTTTGAGTGCTTTTGATTTGTTGTACGATGGTACGGTACCCTTCGTGTGCGATACCGACCCGCACTTAATCGATTTTTATTTCTACTCAGTTCGTCATTTGACTAAAACACCATTCACCATTTTGATTCCGACTTGACGTCACTCCGATAGTATCCCATCGTCGTAAATGAGTACCTACTTGGTCTTTGCAGTCGTCGTGTGTTTACTATCGGAATGACGGACGTCACGAGCGAAACATCATGGCGGCGGCGGCTAGCGTTCCGCGCGATAATGCATTATCGTAAATTAATTTATGATTTTAAAGCGTTTGTCGGTTTCACAAAATTGAAATAAAATTTCTACTCATTTATCACGGCCTCAATTGTTTTTCAAAAAAGTTTCCACAAAAGCAATAATACCCTATTGGGTGCGGTCAACCTTGCATCGAGTTTGCTATCAGCTTTGTATTCAGAGGGAATTCTCTATAAATTCGATCGACTCTCAATGGCAGCGAACGAATATATCTGTGAGATTGAATGAACTCTGATATTCATGGATCGTAATTGGACATGGAGCCAAACCAAAAACATTGACAATATTCTTAGTACTTACAGTTTGATTCATTATAAATAGGGTTCTGTAGTTAATTAACAGGTTCGCTGACAAATCTTATATAACAATAGTTCGCTATTGTTCGGTCTTTCGAGCGGTGTGCTTCTGCGAGTGAAGGTACAACAAATAATCATATAATTCTCAATATGATCCGCTCTCGGTTGTAACCTAAACTAAACCCCAGAGAAAACTCCAACTCACCGATATGTTCGTCCATTCGCCTCTTCGCAACCTCTAACTTAACCTAACTTGAGCTAACCACAAACGCACTGCGAAGTTACTAAAATAATTCAAAAACGCATCTAAAAACTTTAAACTAACTTAATAAGAGTACGGACAACTAGTGTCTGTAGATTTGTAACTAAACTATAAAAAAAAAACACTTCAACTCATCGATATGTTGGTCCATCCGCCTCTTCGCAACATCTTACCCAGTGTACACCTTCGTCAGTGTTAATGGTCGAATCGGGCAGATAACAATTGAAATGTATTGTTATGAAGTACCCACTGACGAGAAGCCTAAAGCTGACCACAAGCGCCCTCCGACTCACCGATATGTTGGTCCATCCGCTTCTTGGGCTTGTGTACGGAGGCGTACGGATCGGAGCAGTACTCCTGGCGGCTCGGGTTCTGGCTGCCGCGGTTGTACCCGTCGGCCACGCTCGGCTGAGCCAGGTGCGGGTACGGGGCGTAATCGTCGATCGTACCGTAGCCGCCGTGTGCGATCGGGTCGTACCTGTGAGCAAGATATAACGATATAATATAACTCTGAACTAATTAATAGAAATATCTTTTGGCCAACTTTAAATTGACGTTGACCAATCAGAACGCGGTTATTTCACAGAGCATTTAAATCGATTGTAATTTGATTTGATTGTTAATTGTACGTCTGAACGTTTACAATTTCAAGACCGGGACCATTTTTTCTCATTTGTTGCCGGGACCCTTGAAACGGCGCCCTAGGCAAAAACAGCCTTTACCAAAACACAAATCGCTTGGAATGATGAGTATTATTGCTGTACGTTTTTTCACTAGCTTGTTTATCACGAGTGTCAGCGTGACTTTGCTTTCCCATAAACGTAATTTTATTAATTTTGCTCGATAGAAAAGTCGCCTGAAGTTGCTAGAAAATCTGTCTGTCACAATGTTTTATTTTACAATTTCGCACCGCATCTGAATTTGTGTTCTTGTTATTTATCTAATCATTATAAAATGGCACAGTATGTTCCTCAGTTAGACTTGTTTAGCTTGACTTTAACTTTTTTATTAGGGTTCCGTACCCGAAGGGTGCCAAACGGGACCCTATTACTGAGACTTCGCTGTCTGTCCGTCCGTCCGTCTGTCTGTCACCAGGCTGTACCTCATGAACCGTGGTAGCTAGACAGTTGAAATTTTCAAAGATGATGTATTTCTGTTGCCGCTATAACAACAAATTCTAAAAAATAAAAGAAATTTAATATTAAGGGGGGCTCCCATACAACAAACGTGATTTTTTTTGCTAATTTTTGATATTGATAATGGTAGCAGGTAGACGCTTAAAATGTTACCAGTATACTGAGTATATTATTTACTTAATAAATAAATAACTAAATTAAAATTAAATTAATATTTAGGGGGGCTCCCATACAACATGTATTTTTTTTTCGGTTTTTTATAGATAATGGTACGGAACCCTTCGTGCGCGAGTCCGACTCGCACTTGGCCGGTTATTTTATTATTTAATTTCCTCTAAAAATATTTTAAGGATGAAATTCTCGATTCTGATTGCCTAGGGCCCGTCCATAACATATTTCACACCTTTATTTTCCACCCCACAATGAAGTAATGATTTGGAATTTGTGATTTGGTTGAGCTACAGCTTTCCAACGATCAGGTGAAAGTGGAACTAACGATTGATGACCGGGTTGCGTTAGGTTGTGTAGAACTAGCGCCGCTAAAGTGCCAAAAGATTGTTAGAAGACTTTACAGTATAATACGTACCCGTAGTTGCTCTGTCGGTCCATCATCTGGTGCGGCGGCGGCATGTTAGCGTTGTTCGCGGCGGCCATCTTCATCTGCCACAGTGAGTCCTGCGAGTTCACGGAGCCAGCGTTGTTGGAGTTCGTGTAGCTGTTCTCGATGTAGCCCATATTGCCCCCTGGCGAAATTTGAGCTGTTATTGGATCGAACATCAACTATATTACGTAACCATTTTAGGGGGAAGGCTTCTCCAAAACACCACGATAGTACAAAATACCAGTCTCGTCGGCTCATACTACAGTGGTCACGCAAGGAGGGGGTCAAAAATACAAAAAAAAAATGGGTCACGTGGTATGGGTACGTTCTCTGACGAACCAGTCCAAAAATAGTCGATTACCCGATCCTTGGATGGCCTAGCCAGTTCAATGGACGCATAGATATATGTAGATCGGCTGCCCAAGCTTAGACAAGACCAATCAACGAACCGCTTATAATTCCACCGGCATGGCTCGATATTTCCGTTTGATCAATGCTCACCATTTTTAACAGACTTCAAAAAAGGAGGGGTTCCCATTTCATTTATCATTTCATTTATATTTTATTGCACAAAAAACACGTAACATTTACGGAAAGTTATGTACAAAGGCGAGCTTATCTCTAAAAAGAGATTTCTTCCAGCAAACCTAGGGAATGACAGGAAAAAAACAGATAAAGAGAGGGAAGTCCTCGGGAAGTCAGTGCACAAATGACAATTCAAATCTCAATTCGGTTGTATGGTTTTTATCAATTTTTTTTAATGTGTGTTACCTCGAAACTGTTTATGAACCGATTTCTAGGTTTGACGTCCTACTTCGTCATCAAATCTAAACCGAAATATTAACTTAGCGCAAGCCCATCGCCGCAGCCATGGAGTAATAAAGGTTTCCTCACTATATACGTATGAGTATGTATGATTTCAGATAAGTGGCCATTAAATAGGTTACCTACCTATTTAATGGCCACTTACCTGGGTAGAGTAGACACAAACAAGTAAAAAGTATACGAGTAACAAGTTCAAAGACAAACAAAGACTAAACGCAGATAGTTTGTGAAGCAAATAACATGGTTCGTGCTATTATAATTATAATACATAAATAATTGTCTGTGTAATAAATAATTGGGGTCAGGTGGATTACATAGCTCAATAGACTGCTGGGCAAGTTTTACAAGTATTACTTTATCTTCATGTTAGTTTAGGATGGTTCAGGTCACTATGAAATGACGTAAACGGCAAAATATAATCTATCTATATTGCTCGTTTATTAGTAGGAGATTTTGCTTCATACTTGTTTATACTGTTTTCTCACCGAACAAAGGCCGGTCACCAAGATATTGAATATAATGCTGAGAGAGTTTGCAGGCGGGATCATTAAAGGTAATTTAGGTCAGCATGTTATATTAATATTTGTTCCCCCACTGCAGTTTACTTCGAATGCAGTTTCTATGCTGACGATTTTAATTTGCTACAAAGCCTGTACTGCTTATTCATTAAGGATTTAAGACAACAGTAACAACCAAAAACATGGCAAATAAAATGAGACATTTTTAGGGCTCCGATCCTTAAAAGGAAAAAAAGGAACCCTTATAGGATCACTTTGTCCGTTCCGTCTGTCTGCCCGTCTGTCTGTCTGCCCGTCTGTCTGTCAAGACCTTTTATATCGGGAACGCGTGGACGTATCAAGCTGAAATTTATATCAATTGCTCAAGTCTGTGGTCCCCTATAGCTGTGAAAAAATCAACCTTCTAGGTCAATGCAATCGAATGCTACGACCGTTTCTGCTGTGAAATTGATCCATTTTCATGGTAATCGCAATGGACCCTAAACCTATAGGGTACTTCTCGTTGCCCTTATCATTCCCCTTCAATACAAACACATCCGACCTAAATTGTCGTACAGTATCGTCATGTGCTAACAAAATACCAAAAGTAACACACGCGTAATCTTCGTCCGTGCCGCAAAACCAAACAAGAGTTGATTACAAATTCAGGCCACGTTTGAGCAGTATTACGAGTTACGACGGACGGACAGAGTGGAACGCGACAGTTTTGATACACGTCACAGAATTCGTACAGTCAGCATCAGCACGCAAGCCACACAAACATATTTGCACACCATAAACAACCAGAAATATCCACACAGCCAAAGTGTCAAAATAGGTCAACATCATCTGTTTTAACATGAATGTTGACATTAGCGTGCGTGCTCATATATCTGATGCTAACTGTACCCGCTCCCTCCCCCAACCACTGCCGCGACCGCCCCGGTCTTTGACACGGCTTATATGAATTTTCATCGGCGGAAATATGGACTAAATGGAAATATATGCAGCCATCAGGCCCGCCTGTTTTTTTGACGATAAGCCACATGTAGGCTTGCTAATTAAGGAATCAGTGTTATTTACCAGCTGCTGGAATTTTACTACGAACTAAAGGCGTGTATTAATGAAAATAGTTGTCAGTTGCAGAACGAAACGTTGTGTTCCTTCCACTACTTCGCCACTGGATGGTGGAAATAAATACAAAACCTGTTTTATAGGAATTCATAAATGCGCGACCAATAAGAAAATCACTAAACATTCACAAACACAAACAAAACGTATCACTGCTACGGGGCGTCTCATAGAGGAGACATGCGCTGCTACGCCGTAGCAGCACTACGGAGAAGTGGTTTTATACTTAGTACTTTGTATCAAGCTAGAATGGTTTAGTTAAATATTGTGCTGGGTGTGGATGTAATACAGATGTTTGTAATTTTCATAGAGAAGTTTTCAACATTATTTCATAGATTGGCTCTTTGTAGGTATTTTGAAACTCTTGACTTTCGCTTCATGTACTTTTTAAGTCAACTGTTTTAATCTCTGGAATTCCTAAATAATGATATTAGAAGCGAAACGCAGTAGGTACTTGCTTAGTTTAAGTAAACCGCTCAGAACGCTATGAATTCTTCAAATAACGAAGCAACAAACTCATTACAAATTATAATCCAGAAAGTTTTAGAAGCCCATCTCCGTAATGTTTCTCTGCACATTTTTAACTGTTTAATTTATTTGTATAAAATTAACGTTGCGCAAATATCGAGCTCGCAGAAAGTTCCAGAGATAAACAATTTCGACAACACCGAGCTCGTGAAGTGGTCTTAGAAATAAGAGCAAAGTTTTGAAGCAGTAAAATTCATGCCTCCTGGGATTCTGTCGTCGACCTATTCGTACCTGCTAAGTAATATACAATCGTCAATCGAGCACTTACACTTACACTTTATACTTTATTGCACAAAAACAGAATACAGACACTTAATAATGAAAAAAAAAAATGTACAAAGGCGAGCTTATCTCTAATAAGAGATCTCTTCCAGCAAACCTAGGATGGACAGGATTAATTAACAAATGATAGACCTACATATGTGCACAACGATAAATATTAAATTAATAGACTATATTACTGTTATTTATTTCGATCTGTAGATCTCCGAGTAAGATACTTGATTGGAATTTGATTATTGAAGTGTATCGCCAGAGAAATTCTGATTACGCCAAATCATTGATGCTGAGTTGATTGGACTTTTTCGTGTGACACTGAATAGGCTTGTGGCCAAGGTAATCCAATAAATCTAGGAACAATTCTTAAGTAGAAGCATTATGAACAAAATGACTTTACATTCTCAGAATTGTATATATCCAGCAGATATATATTTTATAAAGTCAATTTTGTGCAAAAAAGACAGCATTTGATGGCACTTTTACATGACGTCATTCTGTTGTTATTTCATCGAACTCAGGAACAAAAGTTCCGTTTTGACAGTTCATAAAAAGTATCTATTTTGACTTGACAGGCCACAAGCCTATTGTCACTGAGCAGCCATTTCGCTAGCAAAATCAGGTACTTTCTTCACTCCATCACTCTTTCACTCATTCATTCATTGCCGCTGAGTACCGAGTCACCAAGTTATCTGACGACCAAAGCGGAACTACTGACGCCACTCCACTATGAAGACGTCGTCGCTTCGGCTGTCAGTTGTTTTCTCAGAACAATGTTGTTTTAGTGAATGCTGTTCAGTTGGCGTAGTTGGTGGCGCCTCGCTCTATTCTACAGATAAGATAGCGGCACTGTACTCACCGGCTGAAGGACCAGTATCCAGAGCCGTAAAAAAATAATTGAAACAAAACGTAAAACTTAAAAAAAAACTACTTCCACAAACCCTATTTGATTAGAAACCAATGTCAACTGCTTTTTGAGTTTAATACAAACTATAAACCTCCTATCCCCCCCCCCCTCCCCCCGGGGGAATTAATATCGCTACCCTACGCTACATAAGGAACCCCTGTACAAAGTGTCATGGCTCTAGGCCCACCGGTTTAGGCTATGCGTTGCCCGTCAGCCACGAATAGTAGATTGTGTTTGTTTGTACCTAGTATTGAGCAGATCTGGTGGCCATGTGTGGTCTTCATCATCAGTTCCGCATCACAATATTATGCTTACCATGAGTAAATGCACGAGTTATTATGAAAACCCAAAAATCACTACAGGTCTGCCTATAATATTTAAACAGTTCCCTCGATTTCTCCAGGATCCCATCATCAATCAATGGGTCAATGGGACTAATTGGAAGGTAAACCCTTTCAAACAAACAAATAATTTTTCAAATCGGTCCATCCGTCTAGGCGCAATCGGGGCACATACATAAAAAATATATCTCGACGAATTGTAAACCTCCTCCTTCTGTGAAGTCGGTTTATGAAAAAGCTGTTTTTACTCACAGTCGCTGTTCTGGTCGTGGTGCGGCGCGTGGTGCGGCGCGGGCGCATGCGCGTGCGGCGTCACGTGGTACCCGTAGCCGCTCTGCGACGCGTACACGGCGCTCTTCGAGTCCGAGAGCGAGAGCGCCAGCTCCATCGAGTGCTCTAGCGCCTTGTTCTCCATGCCCGTGCTGAGGGGGAGGGGTTAGTGCATATGTTACGGCTGATGTTAGGAGAGCGGCTAGTTTGTCTATTCGCCCAAATATTCGTTATGTGAGCGAACAATAAATATGCCCTTCCACACTGATGAGCGAAGCGAATCCCCCCTTATCCCTCGTGCTAGGTTGACATGTAAGAACAAATTAAATGTAAATGGACACCTAACATTAAACATAACAGATATATTCAATTATCGTATTGATGCTGCCGCGAGCTCCGGTTGAGTGGAGCTCTAGCCAGAGCAAATGTTCCAAGATTGGACTTAACGTGAAAATTTTCTTAGAGCCCTATATCCCTGCCGAGGAGGGGTCACAAAATGTACAGAACGAACTCCATATGGGGTGGCAGAGGTATAGTTGCACCCACAGTGAGCCACATTTAGCGTGACGAGGACTAGCTCATGTGAAGGTTTACTCGCGATAATTTCCATCAACGACCGTTTTATGTCCGTATAAGAGAGATAGATAGATAGATAAAGATAGATAAATTCATTTATTTATTCAAATTGTACACACACAGACACATAATAAAAAATAAAAAAACAAAACTTAATAAAACTTAAATTAACATTGAAAAAAAAAAAACATTTATATAAAACAATTTACAAATAAATAATCAGTAGAACAACAAACAATAATTGGGTACAAAGGTATAAATAGGACTGTTAAGAGTACTTGTGCATAAGTTAATATGAGCAAATCACTGCGTGGGCGCTACAAATAGGTACGTAATGCTTCATAGCAACCGGCATATTATAACTTACCTCGGATAATAAGGCGGTGGGGCCTGATTCTGCTGCGTCACCATCGACGGCTTCATAGAGTCCATCTCGTAGTCGTAATCCTTAGTGGTCTCCTTGCTGTTGACGTTCTTCTTGCAGCGGCAGAAGATGAAGAGGAGGCTCAGGAAGAGAAGGAAGGCCAGGCAGGAGACCACGATGGCGACCACGCGAGGAATGGTGAGGGCGGACGCCTCTTTGATGTATGATGGGCCGACTGCGAAAAAGGTTGATATGAATAGGGGCTATGTTAAAGCTATTGCTTATAATTCGACAGTTAAACGATGATGAGGAAAGCAAAATAAACGCCTGCGTCTTAGAATACTCCCGGACTGTCTGAGATTATGCCCAGAATCCGTCAAGGAGACGGTAAGCTAAGCAGGCCACGAAGCGCAGATTTTGCAAGATAGGGCAGCTCAGGGCAGGCGACGACTTTTGTCATGGCGGCGATAGTCACACTTCGTTATGCGTTATTCGCTTATTCGCACGCATAAGGGAGCATATTAGTTATTCGCTCACATAACCAATATTTGAGCGAATACAGCGTAGCCGCATAACGTATAACCAAGTGTGGTGCCGCCATTAGATGCGCGTTTGGTTTGTGATCTGCAAAATCTGTTCTGTGTGGCCTACGTCTCGGCATATACAAAATGACACAGTTGACACTCACTCTCGGCCTCGGTGTAGTCGCCGCAGATGTCCTGTGCGATGACGAGGCACAGCTTGACCCGCAGGCGAGGGTTCAGCTCGTCCAGCGGAGCCTCCGTGAAGCCACGACCCCCGGGACGGGTAGACTTTGCAGACGTCTGAAAGAAAATACGAAGCTAGACCATTGCGACGGTAGCAACAAGAAGCAAGGAAAGGTAACAGGCATGTATCTGAAAATTCACACTTTCACAATCATTAATTTACTATTCATATGAAATATTATGACGTCAAACACACAAGATATAAATTATCGTTTCGAAAGTTCCTATAAATTAACTGTTTTGACGTAAGTACCATTCATCAACCCTATTGTTACTTTACGCTACGGCAACATATCACCCCTTGACACATAACAATGTCATGATATTTGTACACAATAGGCCTGACGACTGTACCGAATAATCAAAGATTTAATGATTCTATGGGAAAATACATATTAAAAGGATTTAAAACACTAATTTAATTTGGTTAAAAACATTGAGATTAATGTGATTTTCAATAAAACGAAAAATTAAAATACTGCATTCGGCCATTTTGATCGAAACAGGAATCATATCCCATGACGCTGTATGACGTCATGACTATGTAAACATCACTGTGTTTTTTGTGATTTATGCTGATAACTCATTTGGACATTGACATGTTTACTTATGCGTGACATCAAAGCCGACGCCATGACACCTGAGAGCTTTTTTCGCGCACTATTAGAAAATTTTAGAATAATCGCTTTAAACTTCGTTAAACTTTAGTTTATTACCGAAATAAAGTTTTTTTCGTAAATAGTAAATGAGTACCCACATTACGGCAGAGGATTTCAAAATCTTTCGAGATGCCTATTCAACAAACTTAATAGTGTCGTCAGAATCGGTATCGTGAGGTCATATCATAAGTTACCGTACGTTTGTCGTTCTCTAATTTGAGGCAACTGTACGGCAGACTGTTGACACACGTACGCCTTTATGCGGTTCGAGATTTGAATATGCACGTGAGCCATGTGAAACTACGCAATTATGCACGTGCCCGAAAATAGCACGTGCATTCTGTGTACTTACTTAAAGTTGAGGTCTACCTTTTTAATTACAACTTATATTCTTGTTATTTATTTGTTTATTCGTATGGCAGAAGAAGTCGTCGAGTCGCTCTTATCTACTTTATTCTCGTTATAAATGCAAAACTTCAAAGTAGAAATTAAACTACTTGTATATTATGATTGTTTCTGCCATTCTGATTACCACGCGTATTACCACATTTTTTTTTGTATTCCAACAACTACAACTAGCACCAGTCAGTTTATTTGATTCCAGAAAAATGGGGGAGCCATATTCACAGCGGATTTATATCAGCAACGTTTAGATTTTATGTTGTAGTAACTTTCTAAAAATAAATTCTTTGAAAATATGTCCGCATTTTTAAATAAACTCGCATTTAGCTGGAACTGTTGAAGTGTTAAATATTGTGTCAGAGTTAACACAACTAAGCTTCTCTTAATGTTGCCTGTCAACTCTTTTCGTTTAGTTTTTGTTTTCAGTTTTCACTGCAGACCACTATACTCTGAACACGGCTTATAATCCGAATGCGGTTAATTTGCGAAAATGTACAGTTTATTTACTAAAATACATTTATATTTCTATGAATAAATCTGTGGTTCTGTTTACCACGTTCATTGGAATTGATTGATCCAACGAGATCCGAACGCGCGCGGGTGAAGCGCGCTCCTGGATCAGTGTGGATCAGCAGGAGCGTGTCGGAGCAGCCATCAGCATCGCAAGACATTGCAGCTGGATCGGACAACTATGATCAATGATCCATGCTCCACGATCCTGGATCGCGGATCTCGGGATTGCCGATCCGAGATGGATCGTTTGGTGTGGAGTGGACCCAGCTTATCATCACCTACATGTTTGTAGTAGTAGGAAGGTAAATTGAATTATTTATATCAAGCACAGTAAAAAGAGAGCAATACTCACGAAGGGGTGATCAATCTGTCCCTCCTGCACTGTAGCCGCGGTACCCGATAGAGTGATATCTATCAGGTCGACAACATGCCACGAAGGGGGGTCCCCCCTGCCCCCCGCCAGGCCCTCGGCTATCCCCACTAGGGCCAGGCAGGTTGGCCCCACACTGAACGCCACGGTGCGACTCCCCGGCTCGTAGGTAACCTGCTCCGGCACAGGAATGCTGTCGACCTTTGTGGTGACGGTAATCTCATTGGAGTAATTGCTCTGTCCCTTCGTGTTCACGGCTTTCACCTGAAACGTTCCGCTCGTGTTAGCGTAATAAAGCAAACACATACAGGTGCTAGGCGTACAACTTGAAGAATAACATCCTGGAGAATGTGGCGAGGTGTATCTTCAATTTGAATACATAAAGTATAATACCACAACGTGCACGGTAATATTGCGTGAGAGAAAACTAAAACGACCAAAACTTCAAAAACACACGATAACAAAGCGTAGAGTCTTACGACCCGGAAATGTTTTTACCTTCAACACATAATTCAGATGCTGTCCAGCGATAACAATAAAAAAGAAATTTATTAATTAAAATAAATTATGAAAGGGACTTTTGGGACTAGTTGTTTTTCTTTACTTCGGCGCAATAGTGCGTTACCCTGATTTTAAAATTGCGGTAATTACTTAGGTACTTCAGTTGTCATCACAAGAGAAGAGAGTACCGTGGATTGTATTGTAATTTACTGCCTAGATTTATACGAAAAAAGGCAAGGCACTTATTAAATCTAACTGTGTAAGTTTTGTAACTTTAGTATTAAAAAGTTGTAGGATCTACTCGTAGATCGTGGTATGGTAGCATCGAACTTATAGACTGCTAATATGTATTAGTTTTGTGGTTTCCATCAGTTATCTCGGAGGACCTTATACTTACTACTTAAGTCTAACCAAACTATAACTTCCCTTCAAAGGAATTCTAAGTAGCTCTATGATTGAGTTACGAGCTTGAGTATGGGTATTGGGTACCTATACAATACATGTACGTACAGAGCGTTTCGATTTGGCCTTATCTCTACGCAATAGGCTCTAAAAGTGTAACAGAGCGTAGTTTTGTTCGACTGTACGTAGTTAAAGCCACGCATGTATGTTTCAGTTATAGGCTCGTGGCGACCAACATGATTATGGTTATTATTGGTAATGCAACTTGCAAATCACAATTTCACGGTCCGAGCTAGAAGCCGAGAAGCTAGATGCTAATTCGATACCTACAGCTACTTAGAAATAGCTTTCGTATTGAGCAATATTAAAAGGCAATGAGCAAGGCAAATGAAAAAATTAATGCATGAATCTATGTTGGAACTCATTCCTGTATTTATCTATCAAAATGTTTACATTACTTCAACTGTGTCGCTAAATTCGTGGCATTTAGCCACATTTTAACTCCAACAAGTTGTCTTATTTACTTCCCACGTAAACACTCTCGAATCGCTTGCTCTTTAGTTTGCATTCAATTCAACAAATATGTTTGCCAAGTGAGAAGGCCAGACACGGTTAAATGACCTAAGTACAGATAAATATGCGAGGAAGATCAAAAACAAGAGGCCAAATTAGCTAAATACGAAGAAGACCAAGAATGCTTTTCAAAATTACCTTGAAGAGATAGTTGTCGTGTTGGTCGAGTCGCGTCACGTTGCACGGGTTGGATCGTCCGCAGTCGTACTCCATCCACTCCGAGTCCCGCATCCGAGCCGCCGCGCACTGCTGCCCTGCGCCCCCCGCCCCGCCCGCACTGCCCCCCACCCGCTTGTACCGCACAAAGTACTTCGTATTCGACAGCCCCCCGTCGAACCCAGCCTCCCAACCCAGAGTCACGAATGTCGGCCCGACCTTCATGCTGGCCAAGCTTTTAGGAGACTCAGGCGCCCCTTTGGCCTGCAGCCTGATTTGGGGTTTAATGGTACCCAGCGAGTTCTGGACTTTGCAGTAGTACTCGCCGTAGTCTTGAGGCTTGATGTTCTTTATCTTGAGGACTGATAGGTAGGAGTCGTTGTTGTTGGTCGAGGTGTTGATCTCGTAATGTCCTTCGGAGGACATTTGTAGCGGGGCAGTGTTGGAGCCGAAGAACCATTGGAACTCGGGCTTGGGGTAAGCGAGCACGCGACACGATATCTCCGCGTTTTCAGAGAGATCGTAAGCTACTTTGTGCTTCTGTTTGATAGCGATCGGTTCGTCTGGAAACAAATTTGTTTTGTACATTTTACGCTCACTGGCCTTTGGAGGATTAAAACCACAGCATCGGATTAGCAGAGCAGTATACAGGGTGACTGCGGGGTCGTGTAGCAACAAAGTAACCTTAAAGTCTATTGGTTAGGAATGTTATGCTGTAGATGAGAGCTCGCTAAGGCATTTTTTTTTGGTACAAAAACATAATTAAAATGTATGTCCTATTTTGGTTCAGGGTCAGTTGGTCACACTCTACAAGCGCAACGGTCTTATGGCTTTGTCATAAACTGTTTATGGCCTTTCATTTTGACACTTCTTACTCCTCTGATTAGTTTATTTTATTTAACATGAATTGTAAGGTGACCAAAAATTCAGAATGATTAAGGATAATTAATTAAATAAATTACTAACGCATAGTTGTGATTATTTAAATTGCTTAATAGCTGAAACCGCAATTATTTACCGAGTAAGAAACAATATGTTAGAGTCACGACCCAAAAGTCACCTGTATATGAGTTGAGTGCAACAATATTTTGCCTAATTGATTTTAGTAAGTTAATGACAATTAATGCGCCTCCAATGTGGTGTGGTGTGGTGTGGTGTGGTGTGGTGTGGTGTGTTGGTAAACAAATGTACTAGGTATACATTGTAAAGTTATGAAAGGCTGGTTTAAATAAGCTAGTAAAAAGCTTGTGCAATAAAAATATTGTTATAGCCGTTTTATGCAAACAAACTTCAAACTTTTAAGTTATGGTAATGAACGGCATTTCGTGCAGTGTTATTGACCGAGCGAGCGAAGCGAGCGAAGCGTCTCCGTTTCAGGTTTGGGCAAAAATGCTTTCGTATGTCCGGTTGTTCTCCTCTACAGGTCGCATTTATGAACCGATTCTCGTGAAATTTTGTGAGCAGGTTGGAAAAATAAATAGAATTTTTTACTCGAGCCAGTTTTTTGATTTTTTTCAAAATGGCGGAGATAAAATCGCTACAACCCAAACGGCTCGATGGATATTAACAAATGAGGTGTCGTTGGATTCGTAAAGACCATGAGAGTGAAACAGATGAGCGAGCGAAGCGAGCGAAGCGTCTCCGTTTCAGGTTTGGGCAAAAATGCTTTTGTATGTCCGGTTGTTCTCCTCTACAGGTCGCATTTATGAACCGATTCTCGTGAAATTTTGTGAGCAGGTTGGAAAAATAAATAGAATTTTTTACTCGAGCCAGTTTTTTGATTTTTTTCAAAATGGCGGAGAAAAAATCGCTACAACCCAAACGGCTCGATGGATATTAACAAATGAGGTGTCGTTGGATTCGTAAAGACCATGAGAGTGAAACAGATGAGCGAGCGAAGCGAGCGAAGCGTCTCCGTTTCAGGTTTGGGCAAAAATGCTTTTGTATGTCCGGTTGTTCTCCTCTACAGGTCGCATTTATGAACCGATTCTCGTGAAATTTTGTGAGCAGGTTGAAAAAATAAATAGAATTTTTTACTCGAGCCAGTTTTTTGATTTTTTTCAAAATGGCGGAGATATGGGGTTTTAAAATGTAAAAAAATCGCTACAACCCAAACGGCTCGATGGATATTAACAAATGAGGTGTCGTTGGATTTGTAAAGACTATGAGAGTGAAACAGATTATATAATTTTAGTAAAAAGTCAATAGGTTGTATAAAAGATCGCGAAATGTAGTTTACAAAGTTATTGGTGCGGCTACTTTCATACTGCATGTACGTAACCAGGTACATTCATAAGTTTGTATGTGTTATTGAAAGAAAATTATTTGGGTTATTTTTTTTATGTGTTTTAGCAGTTCAGCTTTCCCACCGACATACTCGCGAGGTCTACAGCTCACAGAGCCACTAGTCGTTA
>OY735267.1:2500632-2700164 GCA_963457715.1 Argyresthia albistria | reverse complement strand
CTGACGCCGGGCACGGTGTACACGAGCGCGCTCGACACGAACTGTCCGTTGCGCGTCCAGCGCACGCTGCTGGCCTCGGGCTTGGCGTCCACCTTGCACTCCATGGAGGCGGTGGCGCCCACCTCCACGCGCAGCGGGTTCTCGGGGCCCACTTCCACGCGGGGGTAGTCTGAAACAAACAAGGCAAACAAATATGTAACTACGAGTATCATGTTCAGTTTTTGTTACCATTCGTAGTGATAGTGAATAGTGAGAATCTGGTGTCGTATGTAAGTATCTTTAGGTATTCGATTTACTCTTTAGTATTACATACGATTCATAGAACTATAACCATTCCTAATTGGTGGATCTGAGGGACCAGTCGAAGGCTTACGAAGTCAGCCGAGACTGGCCCGAGGAGGCCACCATGTCATAATACGAGGAATAATTTGATGTAACGATAATTTCTGTTCCAGAAAAAGGCGCTGTAGTTTTCGCTGTGCAATATAGGGGTTTTTGGGGGTAAAAAATCGATCGAACTGAACAATCACGTATTCCCGATTTTTCATGCTTTTCTCACGTAAATTCCAATGACAATCAAAAAGTTAGTTACCCATTGCCACCTCAGATCACGTGACACGCGTGTCCCCGGACCTCAGCCCCGGACTATCCCCGATTCCCCGGTGGATTCACACAAAAAAGTTTCGTTCAAATAAGGTCGAATCTAAATTCATCATCTGCTATTCAAACTTCTTGCTTGCTACTAAGCATACAGGCACTTTGTTTTCCTCGTGAGTATAGGTGTAGGCACAAAATTCAATCTTCACGTCCTAAAACTCATGAGGAAAACAAAATGCCTGTTTGCTTCTGGTTTGCAGCTGTTTAAAAACAGAGCAGCATATTGATATAACAATAGTTCGAGCGGTGTGCTTCTGCGAGTGAAGGGGTTGCAGTCGGATGAATATGAATTATAATATTTTATTGTGTTTGTACCTCCAACC
Organism: Argyresthia albistria; assembly: GCA_963457715.1. Lineage (NCBI taxonomy): Eukaryota > Metazoa > Arthropoda > Insecta > Lepidoptera > Argyresthiidae > Argyresthia > Argyresthia albistria. Next base: position 2,699,184 of record OY735267.1, on the reverse strand, counting down.
GCCGCCGAGCATATTTGGGAGTGAATGCTGGTCACTCATAGGAAATTCTAACATTTAATTTGTTAATGAACAGAACTTCTAAACACATTTAGACTCTATTATACCTACTCATATTATACTCGAATAAGGTCGAGGCATTTCTGTAGATTTTGCTAATAGAAGTTGAAAATAGTTTCCTGTATGCTATAACTATAAACTAGTCAATTTTACTCGATAAACCACCGGAGTTGAGTGCTTTATTTAAAGCATAAGTTCACAAAATATTTTGCTTTGTGAATATTTCGAAACCATTACTTCCCTCATGAAGTGACAATATAACCTCATCTGAAATTCTGAACTATGCTCCAAATGTCCTTTATCAGAAATGTACTACGGTCTGGTAATTCAGGCTTTGCTTACAGATTTCATCCACGTTAGCGGTTTGCGCCTGAAAAACCATTGGCTATTTGTAATTAGGTACTCCAAAGGCGAGCAGTTTAATTGGATTCCCGGAAATCCACACTGAAATAAACAGCGGTAAAAGGGTTGTACAAATGTATGAGTTCGCTCGTTAGTTCCGGAATCTTTCAATTGGCCCGGTCATTTGGTTATCTGCGGTATGAATGCTGAATAATGAAGCAAGCCAGGCGCGTTACTGAAATAACCTCAGTAGCATCTCAGTAGCCTCAATCGCATATAATGTGCAGTATCAGGCACATCCGCTGTTTATTTATATCACGCCTGTTGAACCGATCGCGGTAATACCGGAGTGTAACCACATGTGTTTTGTATTACGATGCCAGTACAGTCGGGGAGAGTATCTGATGGGGTGGAGGTAGATTTGCACAATACTACAGTCTGTTCGTGATAAGAATGCAGTGAAATTTAAATTTAAATCTGTAAACACACACTCACAGGACAGGACGCAACCTCCGCTTTCGAAAGTTTGCCTTCAACTGGTCACTGTGAACTTGGCTTGATAATTGGAAACGATTTGATTGGTTACGGGGCGTGGCTAGGCCGCCGGACAGTGAAGACTTTACTGCATTCTTATCACGAATAGACTATAATGCACAGAGATTACTCCAAAATACTTTATGTACTTATAGCTCTCAATATAGGTATATAACCGTGTAGAACGTTATCTACCTTTACAGCTCGCACGGATTTAAGTGGGTTTGAGAAGGGCAGGGGCTGCGTTGAGCGGTGGACAAAATAAGTGCCAACTCATCCCAGGCCCGGGTGATTATGCAGGACGTGCTAACCGCGGTACAGTAGCATCAAGTTTAAAAGTTACAACGGCCCAATTGTAATGAAGTTGCTTTCAAACTGTACATGTCAATTGTAAACACGACATTAAAGTAGTTTCTAAACAACAAGGATAAAAATGTACAGTTGGCTGATGAGTGACGTCACAGTTTACAGGGTGGCTCCAGCCAGTGCCACCACGTTAGCTAGAGAAGGGAGCGGGTCGCCACCATCTACGCCAAACAGCAAGGAGTTTCATTGACCTAAAATACTTAGTACAACAACCAAAGAGTTTGCTTCCTCCTTTTGGCCTACAACAACTGACTGCCGAAGTGACGTTTTCATAGTGGTTTCAGTAGTTCCGCTTTGGCCTTCTCTAGATGGTGGCTCTGTACGCAACATTTAATGCAAAGTAGTACCAACGTACCTGTCATCGACACAGATCTTTCATCTTTCAATCCTCATTGGCCATCAAGCGTTAGTTCTACCTGTCAGCGCGCGTTAAAGAAAAGCTGTATCGTACGTGAAACGTGTCTACAGAGCCACCAACTTAGCTGTTCAGGCGGGAAAAATTGGTACTACGGACTTGGTCATCCACCATCAAAGAGAATACCATAACTATGTCCGCTATTATGAAGACTACTATGACACTAGCGACCGCTATCAACAGAACAGCCACTGTACGCGCGTGAAACACTGAGGAATTTTCTCTCCCTTGACATCTGTCTCTGCTCAGTGCTATAACATCAACCTCGCCAAATGTCCAAGAGCTTTTCCTTCCTGCTATGAAATGGTCATTGAAGTGGCACAATTAGATTTGCTCCGCTACATTGACGTCGTTATAGTACGTGGTGATGGTGTACAGATGTACTTGTAATATGTTATGTGGTGTGTTTTGACCCTCTGTTGTTGTAAACACAAATACTCGTCAGCTTAATCACTGCCCCTGAACAATAAAGGAACATTATGGCGGTATTCACGGTAGAGTACTTGTATGACATACCTAAAATGTAATTAGGAACTTAAAGGTTGAATTTAGAGTTAATGTTGCACTTATCATCTAGAAATATCTTACAGGTTAAGACCGACGACTTATCAAGACCTGTTATGAACTAACTCGACAATTCTAAACCCCAACCATATTTCAGACTTAGTCTAAAGTAATAAAGCCTTGTTGACTTTTACAGCCGGCAGGTGAGGCGGGTATAATATTTACTGCGAGACTGTACCAGCACGCTGAATGTATTCAAATGTTTAGATAACCGAAGCCCAAATATAAACGATTGCCAAAGGAAAGCATTAATACCAACTTTCATTTCAGGCCAATCTTCCTGTTCCCGAAATCGCATTATGTTTATGTAGTTGTCGGTACTGAATGTCCAGGAAAACTTTCTGATGAAACGAGGTTCCGTAGTAGGTACGTGAATTACCTATGTTACTCCATAGTAACTTTTCTTGTTGTACCTGTTTATTAGAGTTCTGGGAGGGAACGTGTTTAACACACAATTCTCTTCCATTATAAAAACTTTGGCCATAATACAAAAAAAAGTACTAAATACTATGTAAATGTCTCTGTTAAACAATAAACATTTTTAGGGTTCCGTACCCGAAGGGTGCCAAACGGGACCCTATTACTGAGACTTCGCTGTCCGTCCGTCCGTCCGTCTGTCTCTCACCAGGCTGTATCTCATGAACCGTGGTAGCTAGACAGTTGAAATTTTCGCTATAACAACAAATACTAAAAATTAAAAGAAATTTAATATTAAGGGGGGCTCCCATACAACAAACGTGATTTTTTTTGCTCATTTATGCTCGATATTGATAATGGTAGCAGGTAGACGCTTAAAATGTTCATAATATATTGAGTATATTATTTACTTAAAAAATAAATAATTAAATTAATATTAAATTAATATTTAGGGGGGCTCCCATACAATTTTTTTTTTTGCGGTTTTTTATAGATAATGGTACGGAACCCTTCGTGCGCGAGTCCGACTCGCACTTGGCCGGTTATTTTTATTTTTTTTCATTTTTGTATAGCAAAGTGGCGGGTTTATGTTCAGCATCAAACATTTGTGTCGCGGCCAGATCATAAAATGTAATATTTCATGAAGGGTTGAATTTAATTTCTTTACGACTTTATTCAGCACAACGTGATGAATAATGCAACATACATGTTTTATACTAACACAAAGACTTTTCGAGGTTTTTGCGGCACTTGACCCTATTGGTCTTCACTCTCCTAAACTACCGAAGTATTTTGATCAAATATATCTTCGTTCAATGAAACTTCTAATTTAAGGTAGGCAAACATATACGTTGACAAAGACACAGTAGGTAAGGTCGCTCCATCTTCACGTGTCGTTAAGGAAATAAATGTCAACCTCATTAAATAGTAGCAAGAATGGAGAAACAAAAATTAGTATGGGTCGTTTAGAAGGCTTGCTTGCTTGCTTGACTGACAGGCGGTTCAGGCTCTTGTTTTTCCGCCTCAAATAAGATTTCGCATACAAACTTATTGCTGAGACTGTAATAATTGAAACAAAAAGTAAACTTTAGAAAAAACCGACTTCCACAAACCCTATTTGATTAGATTGAGTTTACTACAAACTGTAACCCCTTATCCCCCCACCCTTGGGGAATTAATTTTGTCAAATCCCATCTCAGTGCTACCCCACGCTACTAAGGAACCTCTGTACAAAGTTTCATGGCTCTAGGTTCACCGGTTTAGGCTATGCGTTGCCTGCCCGTGAGCCACGCATTGTATTTGTACCTAGTATTGAGCAGATCTGGTGGCCATATGTGGTCTTCATCAGCAGTTCCGCATCACAATATTATGCTTACCATGTGCATTTGCACGAGTAATTATGAAAAACACAAAAATCACTACAGGTCTGCCTATAATATTTGAAGAGTTCCCTCAATTTCTCCAGGATCCCATCATCAAATCCTGACCTGGTGTCAATGGGACCACCCTTGAGGTATTATTACCTATACGCCGAAAAAAGATTTGTTCAAATCGGTTCATAATTGGCGGAGTTATCGCGTAACAAACATAGAAAAAAAATAAAAAAACATACGGGTCGAATTGAGAACCTCCTCCTTTTTTGAAGTCGGTTGAAAAAGGCGCGGTATGGAAAAAAAGATCATTATTTTTACGGTCTTCAAATTCAAAAGAAAAGCGTAGGCCTACATTACAAATTAATGCATTTCTTTAGATTCGAAATGCTGTAGAGTAGAGGAAAACCAATGTGCCTGAGGCAGTATAACAAACATGATTTTTGAGAGCTTTTTTATTTATTTATTTACAAAACTTAATTAGGTATTTACTAAAGACAGTGCCAAAAAACCATTTACGGTTTGTCTACAGGCACCTGGAGGTTCTATTGACACATTTTGCTAATATGTATTATACATAGTACACATGATTATAATATAACAGTCTCCTAACCTAACTCCGAATCTACGTTTGTTATTACATATTAGACTGTAGACAGCTTTTACACAGTTACCAATATGAAGGACGAAACATAATTGCCATAGAGGAAAAGACGAAATACGTCAGTAAGTCTGTAAGTACATCCCATCATACAAACAAGCCGTTCGGTTATTGATTCTTTATCTTGATTTTACTTTGGAATGCAGAAACGATTACGATGAGTAGCTCTGAAAGAAGTAGTCTATTGAAAGTCAAGTAACTGTATCTTTTATCACAGTGACAAGATTTGTTCGGAGCTCTGGTGCAATAATTATGTGAATCTCAATTCAACATCTCTTGTCAAGTGGTTATACACCCGCCTCCCAATATTATACATTCCGGGCTCTTTGTTGAAAAAAAATAAATAAGTCAAGTGCAATCTGCCTCCTCGAGGCTCGGCGTTATAATTTGTGAAGAGAAAGATGGAATTAATTTACACGAAATTGAAAAGGCTTTCTACTCTTCAGGTAGGTACTTATGATAATAATCTGGTCCTTTGGATTTGTTTCTGGCGGAAAAATATTGAATGACACGTTCTGAGAGCATTCAAGTTTAGCAGCCTGGGTGTCATGGAATAAAGTGGCAATCTGGGTAACACGTAGTGAGTTAATACAAATTACGGAGTAGGTAGCATAACATGTGCGATTTATACAGGGTGTTCGGTATATGAATGTCCAAACGAAATCAGCAGCAAGAGGAGGTACTTTGCTACCCACGTAGCCATAATATTGTGGACTTTTGTATAAATGTAGCCCATTAATGTCCCCACCAAGGAGCACGGGCTTTTATCCGGATACAGGTAAGATTGAGCCACACCACCACGCTGGCTCAGTACGAATTTCTTGAAATTAGACCAATTCTCAAAAAAAAAGAGCTCTGGAGACCCAATGGAAATCACGCTTGCGTGTGACTTTGGTGGCTGATAATTATTTTTCTATGGGCTATATGCACAAAATAACAATTAGAGTAGAATAGTGAGGATTAAAATACTATCACAATTTGGCAGATCTACCCATAACATTTTCTTTTATTCCAGTTGAAACAAAGTTAGATTCAGCCATTTTTCAAAAATCTACAAATCAACATTTTTTTCGAGATCTATGGGGCCAAGTCCACAGAATTTTGGCTACGGGGAAACAATATTTTTTCCAAACGAAATCAGCAGCAAGGTCATTTGCTACCCAAATGACCTTGCTGCTGATTTCGTTTGGACATTCATCTACCGAACACCCTGTATAATGATGCCATTAAATTAGCTTTATATTATTTCTAAAATGTATTCCCAATTAATCTTCTCTAATTACATTTCATAACTAATATTGTTGCAAGAAAGAACAAAAAATATTGGGATAGGTAACTCTTTTAACTCAAGTTAGTTAAGAATAGTTAACTAACTAATAGTTATTGAATTGATATTGAGTTATTCGTGGGCAAGTACCTACGTTCTCAAAATTGTTTTGATTTATTGAGTACCTAACTTCTCTGAATACTAACTAACTAACCTAACTTTTTTGAGTTTGTTCTCGTGGATTATTATATTGCGCTTTAAATTGTAATTTATAATTACGTTTCAACCTTGAACCTGCATAGCCGCGGCGATGGGCTATTCCCCTGTCACGAACAGCAAGTGGCAGAGCCCCGATGTACCCACGATTAGCCAGTTATTAAATACCTACTTAATGTTTGACCCCGACGACAGAGTTCCAAGCTTATAATTCAACAGTCTTCAGAAATCTCTCTTTAGAGATGAGCTCACCTTTGCAAATTGAATGTTATTTAAGATTTCCTTGTTAATTACTGCAAATAAAGAATATGATTAGGATTTATTAGCATGTGTAGTAATTCATTGTTATAGAGTTGTATTGTACGCGCGGGGACCGCTCAATCATATAACTTTCGCTTTCCTTTAATAATATTTTATTATAACAAAGACTTTTTTTGTGCACTTAGTGAAAGAACCCTAAATTTTTTACCACAGCTAGTACGTGTGCCTAGGTTCATATTTCGAAAATGAGGAAAGTAGGATTCGACCTGAGAGGCCCGTGAGGGTCAAAGCAACAGTGGCCCCGTGGGACCTGGATGGATACATCTGGTATCTATAGTCCAAAGTTGCAAATGAAGTTGGTATTCAAAACCCTAAATCGGTATGACCCAACACTTTTTGGACCTGGAAGATGTTCTGGAGCATGCAGAGGGGATGAATATTGCGTTACAAAAGTAACTGCGGATGCGGCCTGGTGCAAGAGATGGGACATTATACTGATTCTATACTGAAAATCCATCTTGATTATTTTAGGCGTATTTTGGACCCCATAAAAGTCAAACTACTGGACCAATTTTAGTATTTCTTTTTGTCATCGACGCAAAATGTTGTCTTCTTTGATTTAATCATACATATATTTAGGGTTCCGTACCCGATGGGTGCCAAACGGGACCATGTTATTGAGGCTTCGCTGTCCGTCCGTCCGTCCGTCCGCCCGCCTGACCGTCCATCCGTCCGTCCGTCCGTCCGTCCGTCCGTCCCTCCGTCCGTCCGTCCGTCCGTCCGTCCATCCGTCTGTCTGTCTGTCTGTCTGTCTGTCTGTCTGTCTGTCTGTCTGTCTGTCTGTCTGTCTGTCTGTCACCAGGCTGTATCTCTTGAACCGTGGTAGCTAGACAGTTAAAATTTTCACAGATGATGTATTTTTGTTGCCGCTATAACAACAAAATACTAATAAATCGGTTAAGTGCGGGTCGGTATCGCACACGAAGGGTACCGTACCATCGCACAACAAATCAAAAGCACTCAAAACAATAAAAAAATAAACAAAAAGAAAATTTAAAAAGTTTATGCCTTCACGAGATTTGAACCGACAACCTCCGGATTGAGAGTCTACATCATACCGGCTGAGCTACCACAACCATGTGGGTTAACGCGAAATATGCTATCATATTTAAATGTGTAGTATATGTGTCTATGACATGGTTGCTATGACAATAAATAAACAGTTTCAGTCAAGATCTCCATTTTGAAATGCGTAAGTGTATCTAAACACGTCTCTTGTATCGGGGCCCCCTTTAATTTGCAATATCTCTCATATTTCAGTATTTGTGGTTGGTGCGGCAACAGATATACACATTCTGTGAAAATTTCAGCTTTCTAGCTATTACGGTTCGTGCAGACGGACCCGGTGACAGACAGGACGGACGGACGGACAGACGGACAGCGAAGTCTCAGTAATAGGGTCCCGTTTGGCACCCTTCGGGTACGGTACCCTAAAAATCAAAAGTTTAATATGTTTTTTTTTTACGGTTTTTAGATAATAGTACGGAACCCTTCGTGCGCGAGTCCGACTCGCACTTGGCCGGTTATTTACAAATATGGACTGTTTTCGAATGAAACTTGAAAAACTGAAAAAAGTTTTTGCTTTGACCCTCACGGGCCTCTCAGGTCGAATCCGACTTTGCTCATTTTCGAAATATGAACCTAGGCACACGTATGTAGTCTGTGCTTCCCAAGCAAAAGTTTCAGGTTCGAAACCCGGCTAGTGAGGAAGAAAACATACATGTTTGTGCTGTGATATACTAGCTGTGGCTAAAAATCCGGCCTCTTTCACAAAGTGCACAAACCACGCATGCGGATCTCCCAGTAAAAATGGTTTTCTGGAAGAAATATCTTGTTAGAGATAAGCTCGCCTTACAAGTATTTTCTGTATGTCTGTTTTGTGGAGAACGATAAAGAAATTACGAATTATGAATATGAACTGTGTCCCTGGCACCCTGTATAGGAGTGTTTTGATAGCAAGTGAAGAGCACTGGATGATGGATCCCTACTCGGCTTGATACGAAGCCCATGAATTTCCGTAGCTAGCCATGGTCCGAGCAGTGCTGTGTGCGGCTAGCCTACAGTTTCAGCGAGCAGTCAAGCTAACAGGTTTAATCCTATTATCTGGGACCCCATTCCGCTATCATAAAGACCGCTCAATGACACGATGACGACGCTTAACTTTAGGTCACCATTTTATTTGGCCTTTGGAGTATATTTTTTAGGCAATGAATGGAAGAAATTGATGGATTACCAATTACCATCTACTTTTTCTAGCAGTAAATGCCTGAAGAAATAATAACACTGAGCGGTAATTATGGCAGTATTGGGTTCCTGTCCACGCGGTCAGTACCTACTCGTAGCAGGAACCGTGGGTTCAATCAGGGGTATACCAGGGTAGTCCACCCAAAGGTCCAGCGGTTCATCTCGTCTACTTTCTATTTATGTTTCTTCATAGGCTTTAAACTTTATCTCGATGTTGGTAGGTTGAAAATAACGGGCCGTGGACTTTGGACGGACCTTGGAGTGGGGCGCACGAAATACGTACGATACGATACGACACGACGATAAATACTTGGAAGGTAAAGCCGGACGAGATAGAGACTTTTAGCTCGGGAGGCCGGGCCAATGAGATGTCTGTTGCGTTTTTAGTTTTTTACTCCTGGTAGTCCTGGTTCACTAACTAATGCAGATAGTACTGTAAGATAGGGTGAGTAAAGAAAGATCCAGCCTCCCGAGACAACTTGAATTTTGCTACATTAGCGCGCAACGCTAAGAAAATGTGTGCGATTTAACATTTTAAAACTAGTTTCGAAACGAAAACTCACGTCATCTTTGCATGCGAAAGAACAAGTGAATTGCATCTTGCCTACGGGCCAAGCGAATAAGGAATCCTTGTATTGTATTGTTCCTTTAACTATCAGAGCCATTCTTTCCTTTGACGTCACCAAAAATGCCTTTAATTAAAGTTAACCTAATTTCTGAGGGTGGTAACTACCTAATTATACTTACTGCGTCTCCGCAATATATCGTCTATTATTTTTTAAAGTTTAATGACGTCACCGCCGGCTTTCTTTCTCACAGTACTCGAGCACAAGTGGTCCCTGGCTTCATTCCCACGCAGTGCAATCTCACAAACATAACACTGTCTCTCATTGTTCTAATTAACACTGATCTTAATAGAGTTAACGCTGAGAGCCTGTATCCCACATCTGTTTAGAAATGTGGGGAAATCTTGGCGCATGTGTATGATATACCTACGCAAACCATTGATTCACTCACGCAGACAAACATTAAATACAAACTAAAAACTTACTTTATTTCAAAATTACAAGGGAATTAACTTGAGAATTGCACATTCTATACCCGAAAACTAGAATATATAGCCATAATTATTTGAACATGAATTATACCTACCTACATTACTTATTTTTAAACATAAAAACTGTATCAGGAGTAGATAACACCACACACAAACCTCAGTGGTTTAAGTGGTGTCTTGATCACATGAAACTCTGTTTGTAATTAGATGCCAGTAAATAAATAAATAAAAAATATTTACGCTAAGAGCCGAAGGTAGGTTCAAACATACCAAAGCATCTAAATATGTATAGGCGTCAAACCTTTATAAAGAAGACTGCAAACAAAGATTAATCAATATACCTAGGTACCTTTACCTACATAAGAGGGTTAGGTGTGTTTTATTTATAACCGATTTAGGTTTCTCAATTTCGATTTCCCTAACCTTATAACGGCTTAATTAAGCTTACACATGATAAGCCGTGATAAGATAAATAAAAGCATAGAGGAAAGAAAACCTGTATTTTACTTCAGCTTATTGTGAATTTAAGTGAGCACTTTGCAGGCACGTAAAGCAACTTTACTTGCATACTTACTGTAAAAGAAAAATAATATTTTATACTCATAGAAATATTATGATAAGCGACGTCATGTCGCAGCTTGTTATTCTAACACAGAGGTTATGTGTATTTTAGAAAATAATATATTTACTTCCACAATGGTTCCGTCGTCTCATCTCCTTGAAAGGAAATTTAAAAGGATATCAGGATACAAGAAAAATTATTTGTCGTTAGGCAAAAAGTGGCGCTTCAAACACTCGACGTCCCATTAATTATTTTATGTTCACTCAAACTTGAGAAACTGTTTATTCGGGAAAGGGGAAAGACTTAAAAACTTGAGCCGGCTAAAGAGCAGCCGTAAATATAAAGAGAATAGCTAATTTATACCATTTTTAGAAGAACACAGAAATTAACCGTCATACCGGGAATTTTATAAAAACGCTCTTGCTGATTCTAGCAAAATAAAAACGTTTTCAAACAATGTAATAGAATACACCTACTACTTTTTATTATTACTAGATTGTGATATTCATTATGTGCTAGCTGCCCGTTGCGCGACTTCGCAGCGCGTTATAGGTATTCTCATAGTTCACGGCCACAAGACGATTCGTCCATCATTTTGAAAGTCCATATCGACCCCCCGTGCATTATACGCATCAATTACGCTCAGATTTACGAAACTCTTTGATTACAAACTGTATGGGTCGCAACGCACAGCTACCAACGCCATCTAGCGAAAGAGAGTGAACTTCCCATACAAAAGTTATTTAGATTTTTTGGCTTTTTCTCTACGTTTTTCCTTATTTTCTTTTTAACTAAACCTCCTCCGGACTGACACAAATAAAACCCAATATGCATTATACACATCGGTTGGGCCAATTCACAGGAAAAGGAAGACTAACGCACAACATTTCATTTTTAGGGTTCCGTACCCGAAGGGTGCCGAACGGGACCCTATTACTAAGCCTCCGCTGTCCGCCTGTCCGTCCGTCTCACCAGGATGTATCTCATGAACCGTGATAGCTAGACAGTTGAAATTTTCACAGATGATGTATTTCTGTTGCCGCTATGTAACGTACTACCTCTTTGACCATATTGGCTGCTGGCGTATTAGCCTGATAAAAAATAAGCCTATAGAAATTCGAATATTCGAGTTTAGAATCTCGTCTGGCAGCTGATTGTTTTTTTGACGCAGTCCTGGTTTGAGCTCCGAAAAGTGAGGACGTACCTATCTTCTGCACAATTTTTCAAGTCACACCTATAGTTGCGGCGATGGGCTAGTCCCTTTTGTATTTTATTGGAGCTGAATTTTGAGTTGCTGTAAAGTGCAGAAGTTGCTATAAAAATTCTCTATAATCCCCAACCTTTGGGTAAGCATGTGTTCGTAGTTAGTCTTTCTTATTTTCGTGTATTTTATATTCTCTGTGTATTTCCCTTTTCTATAGAGTGTTTATTGGACTGCGGCACTCTTAGATCCTAATTACCCTAGGGCCCTCGTCGGAAGTCTCCGTGTGAGGAGCCGTCGCCTGATAGCTGGGCGCTGTAGCGCTCTTGTTTTCCTATTATTCACACTGGTCTCTTTCCAGGGTTCCACGCCGAGTTGTAAAATCCTCCTGGCGCTAATCATATCTGTTGTTGACGTCTGGAGAAGTGGACCAGCTGGATTTGTCACGAGTCTACCAAGGAGCTGAAGACTATCTACAAATTCCCGGCGAGTCGCTACCCAGTGTTTCAACGATATCACCAATATTCGACTCACGACCCTGAATAAACGTATCTTGAGCCTGCCAACAAACTCTTTTGGTCAGGATAGAGTCTAACTGTTTCAGCTATAACAACAAATACTAAAAAAAAACAGATTATAATAAATATTAAAGGGGGCTCCCATACAATAGATGATTTTTTTGCCGTTTTTATAGATAAATGGTACGAAACCCTTCGTTCGTGCGCGAGCCCCACTTGGCCGATTTTATAAGTATAGTTATGGTGAAGGCAATAGCTGGATCCTACAGCCCATCACATCCTTTCACACCTTTTTTTATTGAAATCGGTTCATAAATAAAATACCACATTACGAGGTGACAAATAAATTATAGTTTAAAAAAAAATAAAAATCACGCTTTCCTCTTAGCCACCGGCTAAGCTTCCGGCTTCATCATCAGACCCTCAACATCATCTGGGACCAAAGTACTTGTCAAGACGAATCAGATGAGCCCAAACTCGATAGGGTTGCGTCGTTTGGTGACAGAGTTCCCTTGGCCACCTTCCGTCGCCATCGTGACCATGAGATCAGGGGCCCTACCGCGCAGCCGCTGTCGGAATCGGCTTCGCGTTTGACTTGCCGTATTGTCATAATGATAAAGTTCATTCTTGCGCTTTTAAACACGATGCCGATGCCGACACCGGTTGCGCGGTAGGGGGGCAGCTCCATGTCAGAACAATATTGCATTGTCATCCAACTTACATACTTACGTATGCAAAATTTCAGCTCAATCGGAAAACGGGAAGTGGGTCAAAAGAGTGTTTGAAGATTCCGTTACAAACATACAAGTGAAGCTAGAACAATAATAATAAAAGCGTGATAATAACATACAACCACAGACTATGGTCTATGCATACAACCGAATTGATAACCCCCTCCTTTATTGAAGTAAGTATTAAACATTGTAGATTTATCATGCAGATTTTTGTATCTAAAAGTATAAGTAATGTACCTACGCTACTCCTCGTTCGTATGCAAGCGTTTACTCGCATCTCGTCGAGCTCTTTGAAATTGAGATGGGCTGTTAGATAACCGACGGCACTGTAGCGAACTTGGCAGGCAGGTGTGCTGTTAAATCTTCCTAAATCCGTAGTATAAACTCGCTTTGCCAGAGAATGAACGCTTAACTTGATGCGAGTATCATTTAGACTGGCGCAATATGAAATGTAATGCAAGGTGGATGATTAGAATCAGCCGTTTCAGTTTATGTTATTTAGTATATCTCTATCTACGCTACATATCTTTCATAAAACTCATTTCGGTCGCGATTAAAGGTGAGCTGAGCATTTAAATCTTTATTGGTTTAATTTTTTGGTGAACATCCCTTAAAAATGGACTGATGCCTTAAATTAAATTAAGGACGTTACAACCCGCACAAAAGCCTCCGTCACCACCCCGCCGTCAATTAATTAGTGGAGCCGCCGGGAACAAGTTGAAATTAATTTGATAACGCAATTAACTTAATCTACGTCAATTCTCGAGACATCACCTCAAGACGTCAGGGAGTCCAGACGATGAGGCGTGAATCGTGATAGTGAATCATTTTCAGGGATCTGAAGTATTTCGCTAATATTTGGCTGGAGTGGACGCTTGTTCACTAAGTTTGCGCAAAGTTATTTGCCAGGGAGTATGAATATTGATAATCTAGATTTGCCTGAAATAGCTGCGATACAGTTAGCATGACCTATAGCGAAGCGATGGTTTACGTTATACAATACAATAAATCTTTATTTCAGGACATAAAAATCCCATATCCATCTATACCTTAAAACTAGACATAAATATAAAATATAACAATATTAACTAGCCTAGCTAGGGATTTTATTCTATGGTCTCGCTTCCCTATAGCGTCGGTAGACGATGCCCTCCGGCCAGTAATCTTTGGCCAGGAACATTGTCTTGAGGTCCGCTGGCACCCGAAGTTTGAAGGACAAAAAGTCCTTGGGTCGTTCTGACTCCAAAGGCTCTATCGGTTATGAGATTATGCTACGCCTATGATAGCATAGGACAGGAATATTAGAACGCCTCTCTTCTTTGTCGTTTGTTACTGTATCGGAATTAGAAATACACATTCTAACTATCTACCTACCTATTACGGTTCATGAAATACAGCCCCAATGACGGACGGGATAGACCAATGACCAATGGTCAGCGGAGGCAGTAATAGGATAGGGTCCTGTTTGTCACCCTTTGGACAAGAAACTTTAGAAAGCTTTCTTGCTTTTTTTTTTTCAAAAAGTCATTTCAGTTTGTACGCTGAATAAGAACGGGGGTGCATGCAGACTTAATTTTGCATTAGAACTCGAATTATTCAGAGCCCAGCTCCTTTAGCAAAGAGTTTTTTAAAGTTTCGTATGTATCCATGCAACACCTGTGAGGAAACATTAAGCTAATTTAGGGATGCTTTGAAAATTACGAGTATGTAGGAGAGGGCTAACAAAGTACTACTTGTGGGCTCTACCATTTTGCATACTAATTACAATAAAAGTATGATTCGAGTATAAACGTAAGTATTTCCATCTGTTTATCAGTAGTTTTAATCGTACTGAAATTGTAATCTGTGACCTGAGACTTCATGTAAGTACATAGCTCTTGTTTGATAGCTGAAGTAGTAATTGAAGTAGCTTTGCTATTCGAATTAAACTAACAAAACTTGTAGCATGCTAATGATAATTGAAGGAACCAGACCGACCCATTCGAAATCGGACTCTGGCCTAAGCAGATCGTTATGGCGTTAAAGTTCTGAGTTCTGACTGACGAAGTCATCCGGGCCGAACCATAAGCGATGAGTTCGTTTTAAGATGCACGTTTGTGCAATATAAGGCACAATGTATAAATGTTTACAATGCACAAATCTTTTGGTGGGTTTAACTTTTTAGTTCGTGATTTGGTTTTTATAATTTCAGTTACTATCTTCTTAGCGCATAAGTACCTACTTTAGTTGTTGCTCATTCGGAGCTAATTTTTGTCCAACATTTGTCCTATTAGTGGGAAGTTAGATATTAATTGAATGTGTGTTTGTTTTTGTAATGTAACTTGTCCTGTTTGTAACCCCTGAATAAATTGTGGGGATCCTGAGTTTTCTTCAGCAGCTAAATATAAATAAATAGGATTAACTTACACAACACAACATTATATCGACTGCTTTGCGTTGCTGTGATTGTGATACACAGCCCGGCATGACCACATTTTGTACTTGATGTTGTGTCGTACTGTGTCGCATGTGAGAGGTGATAGAGCTATTATATCGCGTTTAGATCTGTCCCCTATTACGCGCGACAAAGCTTGACACAACATCGAAATCATAATAACCGGCCAAGTGCGAGTCGGACTCGCGCACGAAGGGTTCCGTACCATTATCTATAAAAAACCGCAAAAAAATATATGTATGGGAGCCCCCCTAAATATTAATTTAATTTTAATTGAATTAATTATTTTTTAAGTAAATAATATACTCAATATATTGTTAACATTTTAAGCGTCTACCTGCTACCATTATCAATATCGAGCAAAAATGAGCAAAAAAATCACGTTTGTTGTATGGGAGCCCCCCTTAATATTAAATTTCTTTTGATTTTTAGTATTTGTTGTTATAGCGGCAACAGAAATACATCATCTGTGAAAATTTCAACTGTCTAGCTACCACGGTTCATGAGATACAGCCTGGTGACAGACAGACGGACGGACGGACGGACGACGGACGGACGACGGACGGACGGACGGACAGACAGCGAAGTCTCAGTAATAGGGTCCCGTTTGGCACCCTTCGGGTACGGAACCCTAAAAATTAAAACTTCCACCAAGCACACAGCCGCGTATTTTCGAGTACTCGCGTATTTTCGTTTAATAATTACCAACTAAAAGTGCTTTATACACTAAAGTTGCAGCTTGTTTTAGCTACACATAACATGGCACTGCAAGGCACCGCATGCGGCACTAAAGAGACGAGAGTTAATACCAACTGGCGGAGGAAATAAAAATTGCGCCATATTGCGGAGTTTATTCGCATGAAGTAATTTGGCTACTCGCCTGCCAAGCACGGGTCACGGCACCCCTGCACTTTTCTATAATTCCTTTGTGCCTGCTGTGCTGATATCTAAAATGTAATATAATACAGGTAAGGTAAACAATTATACCTACATACTCACAAAGTACATGCTTATTCTTTGTCGGGGCGGAAACCAGAACGTATAATTAATGCCGAATAAAGTTAACACTGGAAATCTACATGCTGAAACCGCGCATCTAAAGACAGGTAGGTCCTAAATTAAATACGACAAAAGCGTAAAGGTATTCCTACCTACATATCTATATATCTGTTCTTCTCTTTATCACTCATACATACCTATTTATCGGGTAATACAAGTCTCAAAAGAAAAATGGCGATAAACAAAACCATCTAATCGATGATGATATTTACATAAAAAGCCGAGGGAAATCTCTGCGTTCATTGAAGCTGTTACATTGGATTGGATCGGAGTTTCCATTCCAGGTTGGATGAATGCCCGCAGGGAACAGCTGAGTATAAAAGGTTAATTCTCTAACGAAAGCTCCTGTCACTAAATATTTACATTAGATCGGCTTTTAGATAATTTGATTTTGATTTGTTTCAATGATTAAAGCAACCTTTTATAAAGCCTACAATGTTTGTTAGAAACAACGAGATAGGGCATACATACGATACATACCTTCACACTACACGTAAGGAAAAGGGCTGGGTAATTAATTATTTACGATCGTATCGTCCCTACCTGCGTCTACCAACAAATCACGTTATAATATTACGTCTGTTTTCACAATAACAGTATATTAGATGTTAGATACATAGGCATATTGTCCATTGTATGCCATTAACATAAATATAATTCGTTCTTCATAATTGCAGTCCTTTGTGACCGTAAGATAAGTAGATCTCTCCCTCTTCAAACAAAAGTTGAACGACAAAATTTAATGAGTTCAGTTAAAACGTAGGTCTTGAGATCTGTTTGGCAACTTATTTTAAAATCTGCTACCATAAAATTAAATAGTGAAGGGGATGTACCAATAGCCACGCAGTTTACCAGATGTGGTGGAAGAGCTACACTTAGCAATTAGCACATACGTTATGCCACCTATTATGGTCATGTTACTGAGACTTAATTAACATTATTTACGAATAATAAAATAATCTACTCTTACATTAATGGTTCAAACTGTGGATTATAAATAACTATAAGTCAATACTTGCGACAAACCGCTTCCGAGCATAAAACAAAGAAAGTACTTTAGT
The DNA here is from genome assembly GCA_963457715.1 of Argyresthia albistria. Taxonomy (NCBI): domain Eukaryota; kingdom Metazoa; phylum Arthropoda; class Insecta; order Lepidoptera; family Argyresthiidae; genus Argyresthia; species Argyresthia albistria. The sequence goes on along the minus strand of OY735267.1, from coordinate 2,681,784 downwards.
TCTTGGCAGTATTTCTTTTCTAATCTCTTCTTTCAGTTTCATGGCTTCACGGTTTGGATTCCTTTGAGAGCTCGTCTCGTTTGCCGGGGGGGGATCCGGAAACTCAGCCTTTTCCGCTATCATAACATCATTTAAATTTTAGTTTAAATTTTAAACGATACTAGCGTCTCATTGCAGACTCTTGCAACTTTAGACCAGTATATATGTAAGTATACGTTTATATGTAGGTACATAGTTTATATACGTGATGGAAGCGACCGCGATTTCTCACAGGATTGGGGACCAATTCCCGCCCTATCGAGATCATCTTCATGGTCGCAATATCGATTTCTAGATTCCGAATAACTCCATCGAAACTTATATCGATTCATATTTATTTCAGTCGAAAACGATTGAGATATCTCAGTACCGACTTAGTATTTTCTTTGTTTTCAATGGAGATATTCGGTATCTAGAACGATATCTCGACTATAGAGATGATCTCGATAGCGCGAGACATTCCCCCTGGGATATCTCGACCCTGTTTTTGATTGAAATAAATATGAATCAAAATAGTTTTCGACGGATTTAGGCGGTATCAAAACCGATATCTCGATTATGGAGATGATCTCGATAGCGCTAGAATCGGGGGCCAGAGCTGCGTATTGACTCGTGAATTTCGGTCCGTTGCCGGTGAGCCAGCCAACCGGTCTCCGCTCACGTCACCTCACTCAGCAGGGAATAGCGAAGTATATCATGCCTTGCTTTGCTCTCTGTCTGCTTCAGTAGCTCTTTCTTATTGCTTCACTTTGATAATAAATTGACATGCATGCCTGTGTGTGTCATTCATCTAGTATCGGAAACGCTCCTGTTTCTGTTTATCCCTGCAAATTCAGTATCTGAGTGGTACACGTGGTATAACTATTTATCTTAACATAACGGTAACTTGAGTTCGTTAGTTTTGCACACTAGTATAGTAAGTATCTTCTCTTCACTATCACAGTCAGTCAGATAAGCTCGCCTTTGTACATGTTTTTCCATTATTAAGTGTCTGTATTTTAATTCTGTGCAATGAAGTATAAAGTAAGTAAGTATAAAGCGTGGATTTTACATTCATTATCATTACTGTTGCCCAGGTCTCGGCAGTCGAGGGCCGAGGGGCGCGGGGTCGGGCGGGAGGCGCAAGGGATCTAGCTCCGAGTTGTCTCGTCCTACTTATGTCTCAAAGGGAAGAAATCCGAACGTTTCCGCGAACAAAACACCTCATTCCACCTTTCCTACGTACACAAGAGCATACATTTAGCAGTCCTCCTCAACCTCCTTCAGCGTTTATTTAAACTGTTTCTAGCTGAGCTAGTTTCTGTATCCTCTGGCAATTCTGGCATCTATCCCGATAGTTTTAGAGGTACTGCAAATGTGAATGTTATAACTTTATATAGGGTTTTAGGGTCTATAGATAGAGCTCTATAGGTTAATAATCGTGCTCTGTAATTTGCGTTTGGATAGATGTTGCGGTACAGAAATAGCCTACACTAAGAATACACGTGTATTAACTGATATAGGTAGTAGCTGGGCCCTTTAAGTTATGTACGAGAGGTACCTACGTCAAGTTATATTTAATTTTATGCTTTTTAATTTGCATAACATGCCGACAAGGCGGTGCGCTGCGGCGTATTATTACGTTAGCAAAGTAAACTGCGCTAAATGCAAACCACTAATTAAATGGCAATCATGAAAGGGTATTGTTAAAAAACAGAAAACGTTTTTTTACGTAGAGTAACGTTACCTAGAGTTAAAAACCTTCAAATCTGTTATTATTATTATAATTTATTAATAAATCTGTTAAGTGACTTTTAATTATAATAATAATTCTACAGCACACAATCAAATGTGTCAATATTAATACATTAAGTGATCCGTCTGAGAGAAATCACCCGATTTGTTCAAATTGTGAAACTCCTTCGCAAGTAATTAATTTAATTAATGTCCAATTCAATTCTGCCTTTCAGTTAATTTCCAGCTCATTACCGAAGTGTCGAAATTAATTGATAAATATAAAACTTACCGGCTTACCTAATCGCTTGGAAATATCAGTTGATCAATCTTTTGATTTGTCATTAATTGTTCTGGTGGAAGTTATAGGGAATTAAAACTAATTAAAAGGCATGCTATTTGCATTTATTGGGTCTATTGGGTTCATGACCCCTCATTCACCTGCAGCGGCGAGGGCTTTATAAAACCAGTGCAGTCATAAATGGGGGGAGGGAATAGTTGCTGATTTCAGCAGGAAATAAATGTACTGGTTGAAACACACCGCTCTCTGAGTTTACTCTGGGCAGTGTTTGTCCAAATACAGTAAATTCTACATTATTATTATTATTATTATATTACGAGCCTGTAATGTCCCACTGCTGGGCAAAGGCCTCTCTCCCCCTCTTCCACTCCATTCGATCCTGAGCGGTCTCCTTCCACTCTTTATCCCATAGTTCAATTCTATATAAATGAGTAAATCAGGTGACATTGGAAAACTACCGCCCTACTGATGTGCCGTTGCCTTTTGTCCGGAAATATGATCATATAATGGTCATATATGGGGGGGCAATGTTGACGGCAATATTGCCCCATACATTATATTTCCACAAATGCCAATATTGCCGGCAGCGGCACAATTGATCATATGAACAATTGATTTAGAAAGAAACGGAAAGGAAACAAAATGCAGCAGTATATGGAATACCTTACTTACCGCCGCCGTACCCAGAGTCATTTAATGATTCATTAAGGATTACTAAGTAAAGGATTTTGTGTGTAAATTCAAATTTGGAACTGACTTAATGGTTGATTAAATCTCTCTGAGTGCGTCGGTTAGCTGCTTTTCTGATGACGTCACCTAAGTTAGACACAATGGAACAGTACTCACAGTTGACGCTAAGATCGACGACCGCCTCCAACTGGTCGCCTTCAGGCATGGCGCGGTTCCACACCACGCACCGGTAGATGGCGCCGTCGTCGTCCCGGGTCACGGACACGGTCAGCACGGCCGTGGACGGCTCGGTACGGGACCGGCCGCTCGTCACGTTGGCGGCTAGTGCGGTCGGTGAGCTGCCGCGGTACCATCTGCAAAGGGATAGGGTGTTAGGTCTACTATTAATACATACTAAAGCACATTTTGCCTTGAGTGGATCAGCTGGTAATCATGATTCGTATGGAGAAGTGAAAATAATTTCATTTTCATTTCATTTGTCTTCGTAACTTTTATTCTCTCTCTGCGTAAATACTTTCAATAGACATCTTCAATACAATAAATGAAGAATGGAATAATATACGAGCAGGTAATACAAACAAAAGAAAGATATAAAGAAAACTTTATTTTCTTTTCTAAGAAGACTTAAGATAAAGGAGCATGCCTATTGTAGGCCCAAGACTACATAATTACTATCTAATAATGATGATAATTCTTAAGTTCAATTACCAACATATTATTTTGGTCAATTCACGGATAGGCCCAGAACCAGAATGAAACGAGATTGTGAATGTGCACAAACTAAGCTTACGTGTTACTTCAGGTGGGTTACCACAACCTTTCTAGCGATCCAGATCATCCAGATATAGGTACGCTAACTATCTGATACGAAAAATTACCATGAAAGTCTTTCTTTAGGTAAAATAAAGCTCAGGAATGGAAGATCAGTTGCTGGTTGAAGTCGATGTTGATATGATACTTAGATAGACTAGAAATCTAATTGTGTATCGACATAAGACGTCGTGGTACTGCCAAGACAGACAATAGCAGTTTTCCTTGCTGGCTGGCTAGCAGAATAACGCCGCAGCCGTATCTTTAATAAAATAAAGACGAAGATAAATCTCTAAAGCGCTATTCACTTGTCTTGTCGAGGCACACTTTTCAACGAATTTGGAACGAGCTCAACATTTTTATTTGAGTTTGGAACTCGAGTCCTCGCAGACTTGCAATGAGTAATTCAGATGCAGGGTTTATACATATACCTACATATTATTATATCGACTTATGAAACAAGGGTCTCTATATAACTATCGTAATTTATCGCAAGTGGACACAGACTTGTATACTAGGGACATGCCACGAGGCACTCAAAAGTGTCGCCTATTAGATGGTGCTCAAACTGGAAATGAGCACGAACCTCTCTCAGTCGTGCGCAGACTGTGACAACCGATTGACGTGTACGTATGACAATAATATGGTGTCCTACGTCGTTTACTGTTGTAAATCATGCGGGAGGCACAAAACTAAAAAACAAGGAGTGACTTATAATTTTTATTTTTTTATTTGGCCATTAAAGTGTCCCACTGCTGGGCAAAGGCCTATAAGACTTATAATATGTAAGTAATATAATTTACAGTTAGTTAAACTTATAAATATTGTTCTCGAAAAATCCCCGTAAGGAAAATCTAGCATCCGACCACAGACTTCAATGTGGAAGATTAATTCGGAATTGATTAGGGTTTCAGTGTTATCAGTTCATACCACGTTGGTTCGCTAAGTATACTTAAGCATCTACTTCCTTGGTCTACTTTTGTCAATATCTGTTAAGAATATGTCGTTTAACACACTAGAATACCCTGTGTCGTATGAACCAGAAACAGCGACATCACAAACATGTAAACATCCAAGACCTGGGGGCTTTTTTTTTGTCCCCAGCCGGGGTCCAAAACCGGGACCTCTCCCATGGTAGGCTGATGCACAACCGCTACGCCACAGAGGTCGTCAACGACTACTCAATACTCGACACGAGCGAACCGAGAAAGTACACATTCCGTTAAATCGGTCTTTTAAAACCAAACCCTTGAAACCTGATTAAAAGCTTAACTTAATCCATACCATATACACGCGTCAAGTAGGCCAGCCGACCACTAACCGTTTACGACGCTCTTTACGCTCTTATTACAATAGGCATAAGCTCTAACCGTGTTATGGTTAAGATAACAGTGTTAAGTCAGCTTTCCCTTTGACCCTTAATTGTGTGTACGGAATTTTAATGTAGAGGGTTCACTGCCTCACTCTGGAAGGTTCCACTATTTGGCATTTCGCTTGTTGTTATAAATAAAGGCTCTGCTCTCGTGTTTCTTGCTAACAATTATTGTGGGTGAGGGGGCACTGAAAACGCGTGTGCGAAATGTAATTACTCGTTGCGAGATACTCGTAAATTGTATTGTTCATTTTATGTAATGTCGGCGGCAAGGCGAGCTTACCACCATTATAAATTTCCTTCTGGAAGAGTGAGGCCTAGCTATTGAGTACATATAAATGCGAAGGTGCGAGACGTGTTCAGTATTAATTACGATATGCAGGGAAGTTCTTACGTCACGGTAATTAAGGAGCGTATAACTTCATTAGCTGTAAATCATGTTACGATATATTCGAGTATAATTCACTGTGAACGACAGATACAGAGACCTAATGCACCTATTTGTGGAATGGAAGATGATTGTTAAAGTAAAAGTACCAACAAGGATACAAGACGGATATACAACGTGTAAATGATAAACTACTTTGTTAGGGACATCATTCTGAGCAACTTTCATTATGAAACCGATTTGATCTGAGCAACATTATTTTTCACTTCTCCGTACAAATCAGCTGACCAAAATGTACTGGGAAGTGAAAAATTAAGTTGCTCTGATTAAATCGGTTTCAAAATAAAAGATGCTTAAAATGATGTCCCTAACATAGTAGTTTCTCATTTGTGTTAATTCTTACACATTGTATGTGGGAGGACGTGCCCTTTGAGTTTTGACGTATCAATGAATATTTGTCAATCAACAAATTAAACGTAATATTTGGTACTCCATCAATTAATTTTAGTGAACGGCAAATGACTAACGTACACTTTGGTACCTAGTTGAGTACTTTATGTGGGTAACACCACTGATACTACAATATTGTAAGTTGTAACACTTGGCTGGATTTTACCAGCAAAAAGTTATACCGAGAATAACAATCCCGGGGATAACTTGTATGCCAAATTGCCATATGACAGTTCAAAATGAGTTGATCTGATCTAGGTGTCACTGGTTTCTATGAAAAAGTAGAAGATACACTCAAGTAAAAGTTACTCTTTCGTTGGCTTAGGCTGGATCTTACCAACGAACGAGTACTTTTACTCGATCCCATCGATTTATCCCAGGGATAGTTAATCTCGTATAACTTTTTGTTGGTGAAATCCAGCCTTAAAAGTTATGTTTGTCTATTGTCTATTTCGTAGAGAATTCCAAACCGAGTTTAGTCCAACCAAACCTATCTAACTACTACCTTCTTTTGTAAAACGATAACCAATAAATAAAACTGCTTCATTTTAACCAGTTTAATCAGTCAGTCGTGCTGATGATTAAGCTATGGAAATGTCTACGTATATTACTTTTAACGTTCACTTTAGTAAACTGTCCGTAAAGGACTATAGTGCGCAACATTACAGGTAAATGAATGTAAGGTCAGTAATGGCGCGGGCCGCGTCAGGGTCAGCCCTGCGGAGACCTAAGCTTGGAGTTAGGGCTGCCTCATTCTCCTATCAATCTGTCTCGTAAAATATGGAATACCCACTCGAGACTATAAATAGAAATAACGATACTAATTATCTTCGCTTCTAAGGGAACGAGGTTAATATAATTCCTTGGATTTATGCAACTCTAATGCAGTTTTATAAAGTTGTCACTCAAGGGTGCCTTTTGAGGAAAGAGGAATTGAGATACAGTTTCCTTGAGTTTGGGTTTACTCATTATCTACCTCGTGGTACTTAGAGATATTGTTTATCGGGGTGGAAAAAATCTATTAGTTTATACAAGTTTATCATGAATTAACGCAAAATGAGAATCTTCTTTGTTAGGGACATCATTCTGAGCAACTTTCATTATCAAACCGATTTGATCAGAATAACTTTATTTTTCACTTCCCAGTACATTTTGGCCTGAGTGGGTCATCTGATTTGTATGGAGATGTGAATAATAAAGTTGCTCTGATCAAATCGGTTTCGTAATAAAAGTTGCTCAGAATGTTGTCTCTAACAAAGTAGTTCCTCATTTTGCGTTAATTTATTTATACCTTGTATTTGAGATGCGTTCGGCAACCCTACACCCGCCGGGGCCCACTTTACTCCTTATTGAAACCCGAATCGTAAAATGTAACTGGATCATGTTAGGTGTTAGGTACCTCCACCGCGGATAAAAGGACCTTTTTTGTTAGCGACGACGATATAAATTGATATGAATGAACAGTCTAGTAGTACCTGGGTGAGTTCGCATTATTGTTTTGCTGCAGTTTTTCTCAATGGCCCTAATCTTTTGGTATCTGTAATGCTCTTGGTATCTAAAGCTTTAAAAGAGTCTATTAGATCTGGTCTGTGGAGTACACCAAAATTAGATCATATTCTACTGTACAAGCGACCCGACTGGCCTTATATTATGCCACCAAACGCTTATGCAGACATGTTTACAGTTGCCTTGGCTTTAAAATTCAATCCTTTATCATAAAGTTTTCCACGTCCCATGGCTCCTTTGTTCTCGGCGCAAACAGATATCTCCGTTGCTTGCACCACGCCATTTAGGTACCTAGTTCTCGGTTTTAAATCTGACAAGAAGACCCGCAAAGCGCTCAGCTCGTTTCGGCTCGGCTCCCGTAATGCGGCCACGTCCCACATATCTTAGGGTAGAGACACTTTCCAAGAGTTTGCCAAGCCCTAGAGGTTGGAGATAAAAATAATGTCGCCTACCTTCATACGTGGGATATGACGAGCCGCCGCCGCCGCCGTTTGCGAGGAAATCCCGAAGGCGTAGGTGCCTAATCTGTATTGAGGTGACATTGATTGTATTTTCGAAAGTGAAACTCTCGTGTAATAGGAATCACTTTTATTTATTTATTTATTTATTTATCAAAGCCTACAGCACAAATCAAAATAATATAAGCAGAGAACTTATACTAGACATAGGCCAAGGCTTCTATTTTGTAGGCCAAACATATGGTAGTGAACTTACACAATCTAAATAAAATAAAAAGGGGGTAATTTATAACTACCGGGTTCAAAGTTAATATGGGGATGGGGTGGGAATCTGTGTAGGGGTGTGTTTGTGTGTGTATGATGTCAATGTGTGTGTATGAAGTCAATGAGGGTATGTGTGTGTGTGTACTAGAATAAAAAGTCCGATTACAGTGTAAAAGGGAATGAAACTAACCAGGAAAAGTATATAAGTAATCATGGAAACACATAACATGGCCTACTTTGGCGTCACATTCTTGCATCGTCGTTTATTTAATTAAAATCAGACAACCAAGTACCTACGTAAAGCAGTTGCCTCTGGCAGGCCAGGCCAACTCAATTAACACTTTATACTAGGTAAATTTATTAGTAGGATTATCATCCATTCTCGTCGGTCTTCTGTTCATTCTGTGTCGTGTGAAATGTCCTCCGTCCATGTCCGTTCATTTAATACGTCCCTAGGCGGCCATGTCAGCAGACGCCCCCGTCCGTCGCGATACCGCGCCTGAGCGGACTCACCTACCCTGTCCCTACACGGTGGCAATAAAAACAATAAATAAATGTGCACATACTCCCACTACGGGTTGTCACAGAAGGGTTGTCTACAGACACTATTTTTGATTGCGGTTTTTGCATAACTTATAAAAATAACGATATCAACAAAACAGTCTCATGTCATGATTGTAATAATGACAGGCAACTTTGAGAGACTTCACCGACAAAAGAATTGAGATCTAAATGGGTGCCAAGTTCTGTAGAATCCTGAGATTCAATTGGGTCAAGAAGTATGGCTTAGCCGCTGCACTCTCAGGATAATTGTCGAGTTCCATAAAACGGCCAAGCCACACTACTGCCGCGTGTTTTGATGGAGTGTGGATAACTGTAAATAGTTTTCGACCAGTTTGGATAACACGGGCGGGCGTTGAATCAGGCCAGGCCATCATTAAAGTTTGATAGAAAAATGTTCAGAACTAAATTCCGATCAATACACTAATAAATAAATATGATATAACCGGCTTCGAATACAGGTTGTATACGTATCAAATATGAAATCTGAACAAATAAAAGTCGAAGGAAGATAGAATTTCAGAGCGCTTCCGGCTGTGTTCATTTTTAGGGTTCCGATCCATAAAAGGAAAAAAAGGAACCCTTAGTGCCTTTCACTTGCACCCGGCAGCCGGCCGGTCGCCGGGCCGGGTATAGTAGTAATGTATGAGCTCCAGTCGCGACCGGCCGGTTGTGCATGTGAAAGCTGTCATTGGACTTTACCCGGCCCGGCGACCGGCCGGCTGCCGGGTACATGTGAAAAGGCACTTATAGGATCACTTTGTTATCCGTCCGTCCGTCTGCCCGTGTGTCACAACTTCATCACAACCTTTATATCAAGAACGCGTGGACGCGTTTTTATAGAAAAAATCAACCTTCTAGGTCAACGCAAGCGAACGATACGACCGTTAATGCTGTGAAATTGTTGGATTTTGTAATCGCAATGGACCTAAAACCTATAGGGTACTTTCCGTAGGCCTAAAATCATGAAATTTGGCACAAAGCAAGGTCTTATTTATAGCACGACTAGAGGGAAAAATCTGAAAACTTCAAATTTCTGCCTTTTTACAAAAATATTTCATTTGGTTTACTATATGACATAATACTTTAGTTTTTTATGTGGAAACCTAATTAAGTAGTTAAGTTAACTAATTACACATCATGTTACACTCTCCAAGTGTTATCGGAACGCTTGGTGCGCGAGTCCTACTCGCACTTGACCGTTTGTTATTTGTTTTTCTGCTAAACGTTATTAAATTCGGCTGTGATATTATTAGGAGGCGGGACGATACGAGGCGCGGAACTTTTTAGCAATACATGCTAGGTACTTCCTCATTGGTTATTCGGCCTTTTCGTATAAAAAATAAAAAAGAGTCGACAGTCCGCTGATATTGATCATTGAGTTTTCAGAATTATGATATGAATTTGAATTTTAAACATAAGAAAATCGTTGGTCATTGTCCCTGTTGGTCATTTGTAGTTAGTCATTCAGGAACACGGGAAAATATCAAATCAATCCTATTGCGACGGTGAGCTAGCAACCTGTCACGCAAAATGATTAGTATTGCAGCTGTTCTTTTCCTACCTTGTACGAGAAATGGCTTTACGCTATGTCAGGATTTATGTATGTTTGGATGGTAATAAATCAAATCATCTTCCGATTGCATACGAGTTACCTACTGCATTATACTGCATTACGGTTCACTTAACCCATTAGTTCTCCTTGTTAGTCTTATCTAATCAGTAAGTCTATACGGAGAACTAGACGTTTCCGGTCCAACAAACTTAGCTCGATCTCATCTCTAAGGTAAGATTATCCAATCATACTTGGTCATTGATTTGTTTATTGATCTGGGGCTCTGGGATAGCAATCCTTTTATTTCGTCATTACAATAAGGGGTTCTAAATCAAAATAAATGATATTAGTATACCAGTAGTTGTGTGTATGATATGAAAAGGTAATATTTATATCTATAAGTCTGGTATTTATGTACGTATTGTTAAGTAGTTTATTGTTTTATCTTATTTAATGTTGTGCACATGGGTCGACCTGTTGTTAAATTATTTCCTGTCCATCCTAGGTTTGCTGGAAGAAATATCTTAATAGAAATAAGCTCGCCTTTGTCATGTGTTGTCCACTTTCAATTGTAAAATGTGTTATTCTGTGCAATAAAGTAGCACATTTTAATTTCTACTCTAGAATTAGAAAATCAAAACAAAAGGCAAATTTTCACGCAATTTTAACAAAGTTTAGAGGTTGCTTTAGAGCTTATCCTCTTTGGTAACTTGATGAAAGTAATTTAAGTTGTTAATCAGATAACCCGGAAATAATTTAAACAAAACCTCATTTGGCGTCTTTACTCCCTCGTGGTTCGGGGAGTACAAAGTAACTGAGTGCAATCAGTTGGGAATACGAAATACTTAGCTAGGTATCCAAAATAAACGGAAACTCCTAGTCTAGCGAATTCATATCATGACTGAACCTAGTTAAAAATATCATATTGTCAGAAAGGATTTTTAAAGTAATCGAAAGGAAACGATACTCAATTCTCATTACTGAATGAAGCAGCAACGCGAAGACCGGCTGAGACCGACTTCAATTTAAGCAGATCTGTCAAAAATCAGGCCTGCCTGCCTCCACCCGCCTCCTTTATATTTGTTGAATGTAAACCGCGAGCTGGGTTTGCCCTCTGTTTGATAAATTATACTGGCGCCCGACCCAGATATGCAACGGTGTCAATAATCGCCAACGGAATTGTTTTAATAATCTAGGTCAAAGAATGACAATTTTGTCCTCAGAATCCCCCAACAAGGGCTCTACTCCAAACACAAAGCCGACAAAGTAGTCTGAACAAAGACACCTACAAACCACTTTAATTATTCCACTACAAACGGTAAGCGTAAACATTTGTTTTTATAAGCTAATTCTGAAGGATAATAGCTTTACAAGTACACAAATTGACAGTGCAGTTACAGTATACTGTTCTGCTTTTGTGGGGAGGGAGTAAAGTTTGACTTTGCTTCAGTAGATAAAAGTTACTTGTTTAGTGCTACACCGAGTACTTTTGCAAATATCACCCATTTTGCTTTTTGTGTTGAACAGTTTAATTAAGAGTTGTTTAAAACTTATATTGAAACTACAAACAAGACAAAAAAAACTGCTATACATAAATATAACATTGTGTAGATTGGCCGCATATGCAGTGCTGCTCAATCAAACAAATGTTCTAAACTGCTGCAGTTAGAAGTGTCGAAAAATCAATCTGCGGAAGCACACTTTTTTCCTCCCACAGAGTGGTACAAAGTAGTGAAGCGGCAATAAATCCATGTATATTTGATAATATCTACAGAAATGGAGAATTGAATAACTAGCTAAAATGGGCACAATTGTGCCTCTGCCGCCCCCTATGGAAAAAGACGTGAAATAGAATGACTAAAAACTTACTTGATAGTAGGCGGCGGGGACCCCCCCAGCGTGGAGCAGGTCAGCTGAGTCTGCTGGGCCTCCTGCGCGCGCACGTGCGGGCCAGGCGCCACGGCCGGCGGGGCGGGCGGGATCAACACCACGAGCGTCACCGCCTGCGCATGCACCACCCGGCCCGACCCGGCCGCTTTGACCCGGCACTCGTACCGCCCGTTGTCCCGCTCGTAGGTCGTGTTGGAGATGAGCAGGTCGTACCGGCCTTGCTCGGGGTAGTATTGCACCCTGGGGGAGAAGTGGGTTGGTTATCGTGGCGTTATTTTTTGTTGGGTGTGGAATTTAAGTCTGTGCACGCTTTGTAAACAAAGAGCACAGCACAGCGAAGATGTTCAAAAAGGTGTCAGCAACGTTTCTAGATATTCTGTCTGTTTCTTTAAGTGCCGATCTATCCAGCTTCATATAGCGTTTATCTGTCTGTTTATCTGAGGCTTTTGACATTTCACACGAACATGAAGTGTCAAATAGAGTTATCTGACTGTTTATCCGTCTCTTGAGAGACCGGGCCTCAGACGTGTAGATCTATTGGAGAATATAAGTCGACGCGGAGAATGTTAACATAATTTTGACACTTTGACTGTGTAGATCTATTTCACTATCTTGCGTGTCACATATATCTGATGCAGACATACTATCCGGATACATACAGACTTTCTAAAGGTGATGGAAAATTTTAGCTAGGATATTTGATACCTCCACAGACAGGCCTACGGCAATTGCTAGCCCTCTGGTCAGGCAAAATTGTTCTATTATGTGAGTGCAACTTTTCAAACTGTGCCTCTGCCACGCCGTATGGGAAATACCGTGACGCTGTGTTTGTTTGTTTACCATTGGGAGTGTTATTGTTTTCAGTGACTTTGGACTGCAATTACCAAGTAACAACGGTAAATTAAATGTGGGAAAATACTTCCGTTTTCCTCATATTTTCCTCAACTTGTGGGTGTCGGGGGCAATCGGTTCCGGTGAGAGTAGGGCTCTCGGTTTAATGGCTGTGGCGTTCAGTAGGTAGCTTAAATTTATATTGAACAGTATTGAACTCAAATGGGTTTATCCAGCTCAATCTTCGTCCATCCAATCCAGCTGAAGCTTTTATCAAACAGGATTTTATAGAGTTCGGTGGTTTCGTGGGTTTCACGCTTGCCTACAACGGAGTACTATTATCTCTTCTGTGCTACAACTTCCGAACGGGCGGTAGTATACAAAAATATTAATATTATATGTATTGACGTTGACTAAGCAATCTGTATGATTTTATGGTCAATAAAAAAAAATACTTTTACTTTGACTTTGCTTCTTACGCAGAATATGTTTCAGCTTAGAATCCCGGTGCTCTCCAAGCACATATCAGGTAAGTTAATTAATCTTGAGTACATTATACATTCTAATGGTAATGTAAATATACTGAATGTTGGCTAAAAGTCAGACATGCAGCCTCAATTGTGCCAACGCTACCCCGTATGGGAAAACGCGTGACGCTATGCTATTTTAAGTTACCTGTTATCCAGGTAGAACGCTCTTATACGCTTTATGAGGTCCAGGGAGCACTTATCCAGTGGAGAGCGCATGGATACATTTTCCTTTGAAACACAACTCACCAATTTACGGGCGGCGGCGGGGCACGAGGTAAGAGAGCTGTGATTGGTCAGCCGCTGCGACACTGTCTGGCGGCCCGTCATCGTACATAGGTTGCGTATGCAAACGTTTGTTGAATACCACAAATGTTTGGCGAGCCGCATTCCCGCCCAGGCGCAGTCAATTGGATATACAGGGTGTAACAGAAAAGGGTGTACAAGCCCAAAGAGGGTTGTCAGGGACATCATTCTGAACAACTTTCACTATGGGACCGACTTGATCAGAGCAACTTTATTTTTATTAGCTCAGTACATTTCGGGCCTAGCGCTCAGCTGATCGCTGAAGTCGGTCCCATAGTGAAAGTTGTTCAGAATGATGTCCCTAACAACCCTCTTCCGGCTTGTACATCCCTTCCTGTTACATCCTGTGTAAGTCTCTGATGAGGTCCCTGCGTTAACCCCCTTAAATCATCCCTTATCGGCACAGGAGGCTAGCTTCTCGGTCTAGACTACCCTATTGTCTCTACTATTTCTGTCTTTACCAAGAAAACGAAGCATCTTTTAAATATTTCAAAAACTTGCTTTAAATTAAAACTGTCAGCCCGTCAAGTAAGTCTGGTGAATATAGTTTGATATTGCGCGCACAAAGGTATTTTTGTTCATCTGTCTGTTCAAATGTTAAAGTAAAGAACATTTCGTTTATTCAAAACTTCAAAAGATGCAGCATTGTTAGGGCTCTCAACTAATATTAATTAGAAGTGGTATAAGATTAGAACTTAGACAAATCACAATCACGCAAAGTACAGCTTATCAAAAATCTTTTGGCTTGCGGAGACAGGTGGAACTAAAGATTTTTGACAGGTTCGTTGCATGAAGTTGCATAGGAGTGCCCCCCCCTCTGTAAAAGTCACTCAGGCGCCACAAGATCGTAGGAAGACTGTACAGCTGTCCAACGACCTTTTGGCTTGCGGTGACAGGTAGAAACTAAAGCTGTTTGACAGGTTCATAGCATTAGGTTGCGTAGAAGTGACGCCCCCTTGTAAACGTCACTCACACGCCAAATTATAGTTATCGGTATGCTCACATAAGGACGGTACACTGTAAGGACGAACAAACTAACAATGGAGAACAATAGATGTGGGACATTGTGGGAGCGACATGGTCACAGTGTTTGAAGTACACTGCCTAAACGTAGCACAGGTTTGTGCATCATAGGGTGAAGCCAGACGAGCGTAATTTAGCGAGTCATGAGTCGGAGAATTTCGGTCGCGTAATTTCTGCTGCGTTCGGTTTCATACAAAACTCCTGTTTCGTTCACACGGGCGGAGCGTCGCAAAATGAGTTGTCTTTACGCTCGTCTGGCTTCACCCATAATGCGGGCTGCGTTTATTTTCAGCATTTGCGAGGGAGATGTGAATAGGTGTGCCTCTGCCACCCCGCATGGACATAGACGTGACTCTGTCTGTTTGGTTTCAGCGAGGAGATACAACCTATAAAACTGATGATTATTGGTTACCAAAAAGTTCTGGATTCCTACCATAAAACCGCTTCAGTCGGGTAGACCTTGAGAAATATAACTCGGCTTTGTAAAGTGGGAACCCTGGCCAACTAATAAACTTGCCGTGCTTCACTTCGTAAGTTCGCCGTGTAATGTATACTGTATTTAGGGTCTGTCAAGTCTGGTGCATCATGCAAGTTACGCTAACAGCCGGTTTCCCAAAAGCTGTTTAGGATATTATTATGATTAGTCGACAGCATTTAATTTGACAGAGGAATCCAATCATATTGGGTTTGGCAAAGCAATTTAGCTAAACATTAACTAAACTATATTAATCATTGATCACTTACGAAACCCAAGTCATGGTTAACTATAGTGTAATTTGATTTTGGCAATTAATTTAATCATAAGGAAACCTTTAATGAAGAGGTGGCATTCACCCAACATTGGGTGCTGGAGGCTGGATAGATAGATATGAGTTCATATGACGAAACCGAGGGTCACGGTCACTCTATGACACAGTGCAGGGAACGTACCTATACTACCTACTTGACCATTTTAGGGGGTTCTATTCTTGTGGGGGGGGGGGTGTAAAAATAGCAAAAATAATTCACCAAGTTAAAAACTTAAAAAACGGACTTCATCTATCACCTGGCCACTCGGGATGCGAATGTCGTCTAAGAACACGATAATGATATACGTATGAGCCTAGGAATACTACACAAAATAAACAGATATCGGTGTGTAACGGCCAGAATTCATCTCAATGACAATGAGCGTAAACGCCACAAAGTCACATATAGGCAAAAAATACGTAATTTTGGTTACTGGATGACATTCTTTCCTATGTATAAATCTAAGTACTGAACCGATTCTCGATTTTCAAAAAATGGGACCAACCTTAAGGGTCACCAATTCATACAAAAAAAGAATTCTTGTAATCGGTTCATAAATAATACCAGTTTTGAGGTAACACATATAAAAAAATATACCATACAACCGAATTGATAACCCCCTCCTTTTTTGAAGTCGGTTAAGAATGAGTCACGTAGTCCGGTACTTTCCCAAGAAGGTTGATCCAATACTCACTGATAGTTGCTCTGCAGCGGTATGTCTTGTATGGCGACATTGTCGTGCATGAGCGGCGTGGTCCGCACCCAGTAGTGTGTGAGTGAGTCGCCACTGCTCGAGTGAGGCTCGAAGCGACACTGCAGCGTCACGTCCTCGCCCTCTCTGACGTCATGAGGCTCGTCCTTCGCGGCTGCTGCTAGGGCTGCCGCTGGAACAATAGGGACACGTTAGATTAGTTAGATTAAATGCAACATAATCATTTTACAGATATATATTTTAAGGTAAAAGGAGAACGGCTAATGTTAGAAATAATATTAGTTTTGTTAAATGGGCGCAGAGGTAGGCCAGGGTAGGTGAAGGATAAAGGGGGTGATTGAAGCGGATCCTTCTTTATCCTTCGTATTACGTTGACATGTAAGAACAAATAATTGAATCAAAAAGTAAACTTTAGAAAAAACCGACTTCCACAAACCCTATTTGATTAGATTGAGTTTAATACTAACTGTAACCCCTTATCCCCCCCCCCCCCTATTAATTTAGTCAAATCCTATATCAGTGCTACCCCACGCGACTAAGGAACCCCTGTACAAAGTTTCATGGCTCTAGGTCCACCGGTTTAGGCTATGCGTTGCCTGCCCTTCAGCCACGCATTGTATTTGTACCTAGTATTGAGCAGATCTGGTGGCCATATGTGGTCTTCATCAGCAGTTCCGCATCACAATATTATGCTATGTGCATTTGCACGAGTTATTATGAAAGACACAAAAATCACTATAGGTCTGCCTATAATATTTGAAGATTTCTCTCGATTTCTCCAGGATCCCATCATCAGATCCTGACCTGGTGTCAATGGGACCACCCTTGAGGTATTACCTATACGCCGAAAAAAGATTTGTTCAAATCGGTTCATAATTGGCGGAGTTATCGCGTAACAAACATAGAAAAAAAAAACATACGGGTCGAATTGAGAACCTTCTCCTTTTTTTGAAGTCGGTTGATTAAACGTAAAAAGACACCTAACATTAGCCGACTAAACTTAGGTTTGTTTGGCCGCTCTCCTAACATTAGCCGTAATATTATGTTAGAGTTAGGGGTAAGTTAGTAGTTACGCCTAGCTAGGGGCTGGGATTTTAAAGCGATCTGATATCATCTTGACCGCCCTACTAATAGCGTTTTTTTCGAAATTATGTGTACGAGTAGGTATAATTACAACGTATTATTTGTTCCTTAAGTATACTGTTTTACGACCGAGCATGCCCGTTCTTCTCTTCCATTCCAATATAAAATAAAATGTAAACAAAACAAACTTTTTTTTCACTTCTCCATAAAAATCAGTTGATCCACTCAGGCCAAAAAGTACTGGAAAGTCAAAAATAAAGTTGCTGTGATCATATCGGTTTCATAATGAAAGTTGCTCAGAATGATGTCCCTAACAAAGTAGTTTCTCATTTTGCGTTCATTTACACCTTGTATATTCTCGCAATAAAGTTAAAAGAAAACTTAGATAGGTAGTATTTAATTAGCATGTACATAATTAGTACTATTGATTGCTCTGCCACTGTTCCTCCCTCACATCAAAGGAATAGAACGATATGGATACTAATGCTACGATCCTCGTAAGAGGCGCGGGTTTACTAACTCAGGCTACCTGTGCCTGTGTGTGAGCCTAGTTATGATATTAATCAACGAAACTATATCCTTTGTTATGTATTTTTACTCCTAATAAAGATTTATTATTATTATAATGTAAATGTCTTTCGGGCACATTTACACTAGCTGGTTGGAAGTTAATGCTTCGTTTATGTAGAGCTGCAGAAGTTTATGTAGAGCTGCAGAAGTCAGTTTCAGAAGCTTGATAACCGCAAAGCCCTACCGAGAGTCGGTGAGTGCGGAGCTTCATACTATTTGCATATTAGGATGCGGTGAATCGTCGTTCTTTACTTATTCCTTTCATGTGCATGTCGAGTCGTTTCTTGACCGCCCCTAGAAAAAACGACAACAACTAACCTAATAAAGAATGCCTGACCAGGAATTTTAGCTCACTGAAATAGGTTGCTATGTCAAACAGTTGAGGAGAACCGATTGTATGAAAGGTGGTTCGTTAAAAGCCTTTTTCTTTTATCTATCTACCGCAATGCTCATCTGGCTATTCAATTTTATTAGTCTGTTCTTTGGGTCTTGCGGCGTAGGCGTAAGGGCGATATTAGATTGGGTGTGTTTCGTAATGTAATGAGGGTCTGTCTGGACTCGACTTGGAAGCTTGCTGGTTATGTTGTCTCGCTTGCTCAAACGTTTCATTGGTTGATTTTGCATGAAAGCCAGCCACTGATTAACGAAATTTTTTAGACACATTTACGTTATAATTTATGCACAGATTGTCAATATCATAGAAAACCGGTATATTCTTATATCAACGCTTTTAGAGTGATGCCGGACGTAGCATTCCACCACCCAATTTTCAAGACATAAACGACGAACATTGACTGATTTTACGCACTCTTCCCTGTGTAATAGGTATTTGCTATAGTTCATACAACTCGCATAGAGCTAGTAGCCATACACTGGCTCGCATGTACCTACCTAGCTAGGTAGTACGACTAGCAAGCCGAACGGCCGAACAACTTTGCCGTTCTGTGTTTCTTGGAACGCTGCGGCTGCGTCGCCGTCGCAAGCAGGGAGGAGTGGGGAGGGAGAGGGTCGATGAACCGAAGTCGCGTGCGCCGTTGTATGGGTTTATCACGGCTACCGACTGCAGGGTCTCGTCTCGGGTAAGAGGTGACAATTCGAATTCCTGTTTTATTTCTATCTACCGAAGAAGATGGTCAAAAAGACTAATCACTAGGTAAAATACATAGGTCTAATCTAAAATACTGCAGGTATTCGCTTTGGGATTGATGCGTTTACCTACC
This sequence comes from Argyresthia albistria, assembly GCA_963457715.1. Classification (NCBI taxonomy): domain Eukaryota; kingdom Metazoa; phylum Arthropoda; class Insecta; order Lepidoptera; family Argyresthiidae; genus Argyresthia; species Argyresthia albistria. The sequence continues at coordinate 2,662,726 of OY735267.1, read as the reverse complement.
TTTACATAGGTACATACCTACATACATAGCGCCACGCCTTTTACCATAAGATGATTTGCACTATTTTGAAATTGGTTGTTTGTTACCTTACTGATTTAAGTGCGAGAATCAAAGGCCGCGTTCCTCCAAGGCGAGAATCTAATAGGATTGTCATTTGTTTCTGATGCTAAGGACTTTTCAAAGTTTCTTGCTGTTTCGTGCTTAGCCAGTTAGGTATTCAAATATTCAATTTTGCGGGACTCACAGAGGGACAGCAAATCGCCGACGCAGCTATGAAGATGGAAGGTTTCCTCACGTCTTGATTGTATCAATCATGGTCGATGATTTATTGAAGAATCGTGGATTTATTTGATTAATTTCTTCAAAACTGTTGTGGTGTGGATAGAACTCCAATATATGTATAGGTACCTAGACTGGTAGCTACGTAGGTTTACAGCCACACCAACGACTAAGTACCTCGGTACCTCATACACAGAAGAAAACATAAGTACATCAACAGGACAATTCTAAAGGCAGAAAATCGCAATCGAATAGGAAACCTAAGTGTAAACTGAAGGACTCTTTCTATTATTCTGTTTGGAATCAGTTTCAGAGCTTTCAGAAGCGTGCGGTCTAGGCCACAATTCTGCTCAAGCAACTGTTAGCCTCTACCTATCTATACCTACTAGTAGCTGCCTACTAAAATATTTCTGTGTTGTAAAACAATAAGCTCGCAGTCGACGCCGGCATACCAATTTCTCAGCCGAAGGCGATAATAAGCGCTCTGACGTAGAGAAAGTTGTTCTGCCTGATACCTTTTCTTTATTATTTTCACAGCCGAGCCTGCCATTTTTTAGGTCAAGAGTGACAGAGGCTAAAATAGTGTGACGGTTTAAATTTTAATTATAATATGCTACTATTATGCCCTGCTATTGTTCTGTGGTGCTGTCCCAACTACATAGAAATCTATGTAGTTGGGACAGCACAATTTGGACATTCAAATAACCGCTGGTCGATGATGATGATGATGATGATTAGTCATTAGTCGGTAGATGCACTTTATTAATCTGTGGTAGATGTGCGATCAAATGTAACGGACTGTTAAACTAGATTATGAATTTACCTGCGATTGATCGCCTGTTACATAACACTTTCAGAAACTGGGAGTAAACCACGATATAACTATCGTGAACTCATTAAAATATTGTGTTTCTAATAACAATAGGCACGAGACACCATCCAAAATAGACGAATAAATATGTTAGCGTAGTAAACTTAAATTACGGAGAATTTCGCAAAAATTTAATACCATCATATACTTTTGAAAGCCCACCAAGCGCAGAGTTCGTTAGATATTTAAGAGCTCGCTTTATGCCTCCATCCATCTGCATTTTACACTCTGGCGTCAATTATTCATTCATGACTCATTTGTAATACAAACGCAGGTAACTTTCAAATAAACAGTAGGTATAAATAGAGTTACGAGTGGAAGGCATCGGAGTCGTACTCAGCAGAGTTAAAAATGCATGCCGCCTTTGTTTGGGTTTTACACTGCAACTTCGTTTATGAGTACTCTGCCAACCCTGTGAAGATATATTTTAATGAATAAATAAATAAAGAACATATCCTCACGCATTTTCCCATACGGGGTGGCAAAGGTACAAACTTCTCAAATAAAGAAAACATACCTGCGAAAAATTATATGTTGCAGCTTGTTTCCGCCCATTGCTGGGTATAAGCCTCCTCCCTTTTGTGCCAACTTATCCAGTCCTGTGCCAATCGAATCCAGGTCTTCCCTGCAATATGAGTAATGTCGTCGACCCATCTGGCTGCCGGTCGACCCACGCTTCTCTTTCCCTCTTACTGCCACCACCTCATAGATCGGAAATTCGGAACCCTAAAAACCATGTATGACTAAATCAAAGAAGACAACATTTCACGTCCATGACAAAAAGAAAGACATAGGTACCATTCAAATAAAAAATGCTCGCCGCTTGCCCTAATATAATAATGATAGAGAACCAGCAGTGAGAAATGAAGTGGAGTCTGATGAATTTAGGTTCTATCTAACACCCCCCTCGGAGCTCGAAGCTGGTAGGTATTACCTCTAAACCGATTTCAAAAAATATTTATTTCATCAATAACGATATCGTATATTTCGTATATATTTATTGCACATAAAAGACAAAACACAAAAAGATACAGAGAATGTACAAAGGCAAGCTTATCTCTTAAAAGAGATCTCTTCCAGCAAACCCAGGATGGACAGAGAATATTAAAATACAGAACAGGTAGGAGGCCTATGTGCTCAAATAAGTGAAAAATAAAAATAAATAAATCATATTACTAATCTACTGAATATACTACATAAAGAAGTACATGAATATTATATATATTTATACATATATGTATAAACCTAACATAAATAAACTAATACATATATACCTTCTATATTTATGAGAGAGAGAGATAATGCTCGATTAACCGTTAACGTTAGTTAAGTGGGTAAATACAGCTAAAGCTAGCCAATACAATACCCTGTACCCCACTCAACACATATGAGATCACATCGCAGTTCTCGACAGCGAAATAATTGCTTCTTACATATTTTATTCAGGTCGGTCGCTGAGCCGAGACCCGAAGGGTCTAAGGGACCATCAGGACGAACCGACGATGTCACCGGCACAGTTTATATAGAAAAGAAATGTTCACGCCCCGGCACAAAGACGCCGGATAGGTATATGTATTTCTTTAGGATATTTACCTGCTACCATATTTATGAAGGGAATCGAGGGGGTCGAGGAATCCTAATTTTTTACAAAATTTCGCTACAATGAAAAATATACTAACAAATCATTCGAACCCGGGACCTCTCGCCCGGGAGGCTGTCTCGAACAACAACGCCACGGAGGTGTCAGTTGAAAGGTGTGAAAACATTCCTACCGCTCGCTCTCGCTCGACTACAAAAAAAATAAAAAATAACAAAAGTTCGTTACAAAGAAAACGAATCTATCGAGATTTTTTATCACCATTTAAAATACCTTTAGTTTCTCTAGCAAGCGACGACGGACGTCGCGTGCGCACGTGTTCAATTCAGAGAACCGGTTTTTCTGGTCCTACGCCCCGGACCGACCGCACAGCAGCCCAATTTCATCTTTGAACAAGAGCGATAACATTGTATCTCTGTTTTCTCTTTGGAGAGCGATGAATCAATAATAATATTTTCTCAAATGAAATGCCAAATAGGAGATAGACTCTATTCTATAATTATGATAAGACCCTAGCCCTAGATTTTTCAACAGATACCTAGGTATCATATATGAAAGTGACGAATGAATATCATCAAATGTTAGTTCTATCCTGTGGTTCTATCCGACAGAGTTGCGTCGTTATTGCAGATCACAGAAGCCTAAATTAGCAAGCTGCAGCACCTTAATGGATATTCTCATATATGCACACAACATGCACGTATGTGGGCATATTTAAATTAGATTAGAGGTCAAATACCGCACCCGCTTGCATAATCTAGATATGCAACCCCCCTCTCACTACCCAGTAGGGACGGGTTCAGGGTAAGCTAAACATTCGTTTATGCCGTTCCTATTTCAAAGATCACAGGGACTAAACTTAACTGTTTTAATTAAGGTTACCTTGAGCGCGTATACAATGCAGCTAAGTTAATTTTTGAAGCGGCCTCCTTGAAATATTTGTATGTAGAGGTTATTAATGTTCACCGGCATAACATTTGCAGCCGCGCTGCAGATTTTCAGTAAACACCTGCAGCTGAGTTGCGCACACTCCCGTTTATTTAAACAGGAGGAAGAGTATGAACAACAACCGCATTGTTATACAGTTTTCTTTAAAAACTGTGCTGCTCTTATCGGACATTGATGTATGGAAGTGAATACAGATGTGGTTATAATATAACCTAGAGTTTTAGCTAAACGAGTAATAAAATAAGTACTGAGTTGTAAGTAAGATACTTATACAAGTTACAAAGAAAAAGATATAATAAGCTGCGTAAATTAGGCTCTACATCTATAGAATTTACAATCCCATGCATTTTATTGTAGTTTTGCTAGTATGTTAACGCATTATACTCATATAAACTCGGACATATAAAGAATGATGTCCAGCGAGCGAGCAACTACTGTCACGCACACTAAAACACATTAGAATTCATTGATCAATGATTCGTAATGTGTTTAGCAGACTTGACATCCAGTGCATCAGTATGTATGAAAAGTTTAAAATGCAAACATAGAATAGGTACGCTCATTACATTATATTCTTTACATATTTAGCGGAACTGATTTGTAATAACCATTAACTAACATCTTAGTTTTAGGAGACCCCGTATCAAAGTCAAACTAAAACTTAGTTTTATTGATATGGCAGAACATTAGTTTTTGTATTAATTAAGAAGAATTTAATAAATAAAAATAAAATAAATAAATGTTTGCAGGATGCGCAGAATATTCATCACTTAAATGGCAAGTAAAATAAAAATAAGGTCACGCACGCCGTGTCCTACACGGGGTAGCAGAGGAATGTTTATTTTTTATTTTAGCCAATTTTATTTTTCATTCACCAATTGTTAGCCTCCTAGATATGTAAAGGAACAATTCAACTTTATTTTACTGTGAAAAAACTTTCCCAGTAAAATAAACTTGGAGTTGCGAGGAGATTATTGTTTCTTCTTCGTTCAACTTTTAAAACTTAGTGGAAATTAGTTCAGCGGTGAAACAAGAAATCAAACCCAGTTGCCTATCTTTAAATTTTCGACAATTAAGTGTGTAAGTATGTAACAAGCGAGGTGAAATATAGTGAGGTGGACTAAACAAATTAGGACCGATGCTACAGGCTGTCACACAGACTAACATATAATAATGTATATATCTCGAGAAGGGTGAGGTGCACGAGAAAGGTGTATATGACATAAAATTATGGCAAAGAGCAGTACTATACGATTCCGCAGTAAAACAATAGTAAAAAATATAGGTAAGGTAACGCGAGTAACGTCACTTTGAAAGACACGTGTACGCAACTGTACATGTGTTGAAATGTATGGGAAATAAAAACAATGATTTTTTACGTACTCCTTCAAAGTAATCCAGCTCGAAATGATTATTTTAAGTGGCACCAATTAAGGCACTAATTCGTGGCTTTAGTCATGCGCGTTCCGGTATTATTCCATAATATCGAAACGTCTAGCTGTAATCCGCACAAGGGTACCTTTATAACTCGGAGATATTTTGATCAATATTTCTGAGATTGGGCATGTCGAAGGCGCTAATTCCTGAGACCTCAACCAAGTCGATAGGACCTACCATTTGCTTGCACCAGAAATGAGGATTACAGCTAGACGTCTAGCTGTAATCCTCACAAACTTATGCCTGTAACTTCGGAACTATGATGGCACTAATTTTGTCGATTTTGGCACTTATTGGCACTAATTATTGGCATAGTCAGAATTCATTTTCATGCAAGTTTCAAATGTGAGGATTTCAGGTACATCTCGAATCCGCTTGTTGTCGGTTTTTGGCATGCATCAAAGAGTTTCGGCGCGAACGTCCTGTGTCTGGCCACGCGTCTTCAGATGTCTGGACAGCTCGTGAAAATTCATCTGCGGATTTATCTGCCTAGAGACGCATCTCTCTACTATGTGAAGAGGGGCCATAAAAAGGACAGATCGTTGGTGCATGCAGCGCACACTTCCCCTGAATCATATCCTGATATATTGAAACGTCGTAAAACCAACAGCAAAACCTATCGCCATTTCTAGGAAATTGGAAAGTCGCCATATTGGTCGCTAGTAAACAGAATTCACTATACCATTACCGCGCCAAGCAAACACTTCTGCATGCAAGTAGCTGTCGTGGCAACAAGATCCTGTGAAACACGTAGCTTCTATACAGACAAGATCTACTAGACTTTCTGTTGGTAGTAGAACCCAACGTAACCGTGAAGTATTAAAGGCAGAAAACACAAATTAAATTATAAATAATACATTGTATCGTGGTTCGTCTGTGTTACTTCGTGCCTTAAAACATGAATGAATAAACAGCCTCATAAATAAAATAAGCAAATATAAAGTACATATACAAATCTTCCCCTTACCTATCATCTCCGTCTCCTACCCAACATGGTTTGCTGGAAGAAATCTCTTATTAGAGATAAGCTCGCCTTTGTACATATTTTTTCTATGTTAAGCTATTTTTACTGTCATGTGAGTACAATAAAGAAATTACGAATATACCGAGTTTTAACTTTTTTAAATGTTAAGCAGCGTTTCGAGCGTGCTGTGTATTGCAACGTTTTCAACATTAATCAATGTAGATGGCCGTCGTCGTCGGTCCACTTTTCTCATTCATACACTTGTTGAGCATTTGATGTGACCCAAAAACTTTCGGAGAAAGAACTAAGTAGATAAAAGCGTATACAAAAACGACAAAGTTTGCGGCGAGATATTTGTCAGGCTAAAAGGAAAAGTCCTAACAAACTACAGAAGCAGATAGACATTTGATTTGTGTCAACAAGAAAACTGTGGTGAAGTAAACAATGTCATCAAAACAAGAAACTATTGTTTTCCGTACGATTTTCTTTTTCTTGCGGTAAAACCCGTGTTGATCTCTGGGTATCTCATCGCGAGCATTCCCCTGAATATTTTTGTATGTTTTCAAAATTGAATCTGTATGCTCACAGGAAGTCTTGAAATTAAATTCTTCGCGTATTTGACTACGGTAGAAAATATAACTACGCGTAACACGAAACCCGACTGTTAGATTAGAAGTTATCAAACTGCCATATTAGGGTCTCCGATACATCTTCCTAATATAATTCAATCAATGGTACTTACATCAAACGAAATGGCCATGCTTTGCAGGAAGCAAGCAAGATTCGCAATGCGGATGTGTTGAGCTGCTAATGCTAATATAGTGCAATGTTTCCTTTTTAGCTGGTGGCTGAATTTAACTTTAGTTAAATATAAACATATAAGGACATGATATGGCCCCCCAAAGTAGAGTATTATGATCTGTGTCATGCACGTGTTTGGGCGTTACTTAGGTAAATAGTATCAGATGTTGGTAAAGTTCTTGCTGTTATAACAAGTGTTATTTGGTCTGAGTCTGTATACTGTGAAAAATGCCTAATTTTCACGTTTCGGGGAATTTGAAGCTTATTGAGATATTTAATCTTCGATTGTTGATTGCTGGCTAATTAATTAATCGAGGAATTGGTATAAACAGCTGATACGTCCAAGCGTTCCCGATTTACAAGGTCTTGACAGACGGACGGACAGACGGACGGACAAAGAAGTGATCCTATATAGGTTCCTAATATTCCTTTTAAGGATCGGACGGAACCCTAAAATAACCAATCAATACAAGAAGGTACCATACAACATACACCTAATTGACTCTTCAAGCAGAAGCGACAACTGAAAGTATGAAAGGTCTCGTAAATCGTGCCATTTGCACGGCTTATAGGAAGGTTTTATAAACGGCAAAAATAAATAAAATATCAAAGGAAGGAACAAAACGTTCTCGGGTGGGCACGCCCGCAATCCCGCTCTTTGAGAAATCACCTCGCTCTTCTTATGTATGGCATACCACTCCAATAAATAACAAATTGGGTATACGCGTGGTACAATCGCGGCACCAATATGTAGCTGCTAGTCGAAATTGTCGAAACAGATGTGAACGGTGATTGAGAACATAGTAGGGTGTATTGAGCGTACGAGTATTCCGAAGTTCCATTGCTTACACACGGTTAGTTAGTTCTCCATGGATGAGAATAATTATTGACCTAGCTATGATGATGGTTTAGCCATATCAATGCTTACATTTTCAAGCGCTCAAACAGCTCAAAGCTCTCAGAGCGGTTTATTAATAGGTGCCTATATGCAAGCAAGCATTAAGAGTTACAAACTTCAAACAATTCTGTTTCATTCGTCTTACATTTTAACCTAACACTACTATTTTCAATTGTAACCTTACCTTACCATTGCGTTACAAAGGCGGTAAAAAATATTTTACTTATCTAGATCTTGCATTCGTCGTTCTGTCATTCCCTTACTACGGATAAAGAGCGCTTTCCTTCGCTCATCCCCTTTAGCCTTCAACAACCTTGACCATCCACTTCACCCTGATAATTCATTTTGACGTTTTGACATGTACAGATCCCCAATTGGTGTCCGCAAGGCGAAGCCGAGCGGTAGCCATTACCTAATATAGGGAATATTTGTATGTATGTAACGATATATGTTTTGAGTTCTAGAAAAAGGAGCTGTAGTTTTCGATGAAATTTGCAATATAGGGATTTTTGGGGGTAAAAATCGAACGATCTAGGTCTCATAACTGAAAAATAGCGTAGTTCCGAGTTTTCATTCTTTTCTCATACTCGTGCAATAGGATTGTCAATTTCACTTTAGTACAATGCAAATAAGCATAAATTCCAGTGAAAATCAAACAATTAAGTTAACTCATTGCGACCTCAGATTACTTGACACTTTTTGGCGCGTCTTTGGAAAATTCACACAAAAAGGTTTCGTTCAAATAAGGTCGAATCTAAGTTCATCATCTGCTATTCAACCTTCTTGCTTGCTACTAAGCAATCAGGCTTTGCAGCAATTCAAAAACAGAGCAGCATATTAATCGATGATAATGCAGCCTGCTAATATGAATATAATGTTTTATTGTGTTTGTACCACCAACCGCCGAGCAATGCTCGGTAACCAGATATTTATTATAAACCAACGAAAATTAAGGATTTATTGTATTGGTTGGTATACAAAGTATCGACAGTTTAAAAACTCGCAAGATAAATCACCCCTTAATCAACTGTTTGACGCTTCTAGATGTCATTTCAAATAATATACTTAAATCTTAAATGAAATATTGAATGCCTGGGATGATATTGATAAATATATTTTCATGTACCTACCTACCATATTTGTTAGCAATATTCTCATGCGGGAACACCGGTTGTGTCTACTTGAAGGCAAGTACGCATTGTTATCTCGACAATAGACTACATTGTACCTTAACTGTCACTTTGTCTTCTGCCCTCGTCACATACAGTATTATTGATTCCAGTGTTCAAAATTGTTACTGAAATGATTGTTCAGTCTCGAATTTCAAGTTTCAAGATTGTATCGTTTGCATTCAAAAACGGTAACTAAGAAGACACCAGAATACTCTGGGGACGCTTGCAATGCCGGGCAAGAAAGTGCAATCTACTCTTTGTCTTTGTTCGTGCTAGGGCCCAAGGGACAATAATTAAGCTCCACCGCAGATTATACCTATGTACCTACTTTGCAGATATATTGAATATTGGATTTTAAAAAAACTCTCGAGAAAAATATATAAAAAAACCTAAGTATATATAAAACAACACGTTAAGTATGTATACTATGTATTTAAAAGGCTCCCATGTTTGATTAAAGCAAGTTCCTAGTAAAATGAGGACGGCCGAATTTATTATTAAAACATTAAAACAAAACAAATACTAGTTGCAAACTGAAATAGCGAAAGTACCATTACTTAGTCAATTCCGCAACTGCATTCATTTCATCGCTCGCAGAAGGCTAGCTTTCCAAGGGAATTACTTTTTAATAACTCCCGGTAGCCTGAAAAGCTTCGTTTAAACACCAATACTGTTTCAATAAGTTACAACTTGAGAAATACGCAGAGCAGAGCGCTTGAAAAATGCAGTTTTTAATTTACTGGCCTGACCGCCATCGCTTCGCTAGCCAGAAGAAGGAAGTCGGTATTAGGTCAGTGTCCGTCTCCCGAGAATCGAAGGTACAAAAACACACATGCGGATAGCTGCATGTATGTAGGTAGGCTTCTTGAGTCGGTTCTGTTGAGTTCTGTGTCGACAACGGTTGGCCGGCCTCGATTGCAAGCTGCCTGGACGGGTTGTATTCGAAACCGCTAAAAGCTGAGATATAACCGGTCAGGGATTCGCTGGTCTGTTCCGCGCTTTGAGTTAAAGAGGGACGGAGTTAGAAATTTTAATGCCTATGTATAATCAAATCACGGTCGAACTGACATGACATAGATAAGTATTTAGGTGGTCTGCGCATACTAGGGATATGTATACACAAGTCACATAGAGGCAGGTTTACCGGTAACATTCGGTACGGGCAACCTTTCCATACACTTAAGGTTGCCAGTACCGATCGGTACCGGTGTATCTGCCTCTTTATGTAAGCACCCTCGGACGTGGTAGATTAACGTCCGCGTCCGGACTCAATAACCTATCTATCCTCAATCTGTAGATACAGGGTCAGACATATAAGTTCTATAGCGCAACTGTCAAATCTAACTCTAGTAATATGAAAACTATGAAGTACAACACATAGATAGGTTATTGAAACTGGACGTAGTAGTAGAGTAGAGTAGGTGATTAGATTGATTGACCGAGCGAGCGAAGCGTCTCCGTTTCAGGTTTGGGCAAAAATGCTTTCGTATGTCCGGTTGTTCTCCTCTACAGGTCGCATTTATGAACCGATTCTCGTGAAATTTTGTGAGCAGGTTGGAAATATAAATAGAATTTTTTACTCGAGCCAGTTTTTTGATTTTTTTCAAAATGGCGGAGATATGGGGTTTTAAAATGTAAAAAAATCGCTACAACCCAAACGGCTCGATGGATATTAACAAATGAGGTGTCGTTGGATTCGTAAAGACCATGAGAGTGAAACAGATGAGCGAGCAAAGCGAGCGAAGCGTCTCCGTTTCAGGTTTGGGCAAAAATGCTTTTGTATGTCCGGTTGTTCTCCTCTACAGGTCGCATTTATGAACCGATTCTCGTGAAATTTTGTGAGCAGGTTGAAAAAATAAATAGAATTTTTCACTCGAGCCAGTTTTTTGATTTTTTTCAAAATGGCGGAGATATGGGGTTTTAAAATGTAAAAAAATCGCTACAACCCAAACGGCTCGATGGATATTAACAAATGAGGTGTCGTTGGATTTGTAAAGACTATGAGAGTGAAACAGATTATATAATTTTAGTAAAAAGTCAATAGGTTGTATAAAAGATCGCGAAATGTAGTTTACAAAGTTATTGGTGCGGCTACTTTCATACTGCATGTACGTAACCAGGTACATTCATAAGTTTGTATGTGTTATTGAAAGAAAATTATTTGGGTTATTTTTTTTATGTGTGTTAGCAGTTCAGCTTTCCCACCGACATACTCGCGAGGTCTACAGCTCACAGAGCCACTAGTAGTTACTAGCTTTAAGACTACCTTTACCAAATCTGAGATTTATTAAATTGACTTTGATTTATTTCTGCCATCTGATCTTCACAATCCAATAGGAAGGTCCCCATGACACCTAAATAAATCATAAAATAGCCTCGTCCTCATTCGAATCGTAACCAATGTACCTTCAGGTAAAGTTCAGGTAAAATTATCGCGATATGTCCTATGAATTTCACGTTTCACTGACAAGTGAGTGCATTTGTCGCATTGCACTTGCAGTCGCATCTAGTCGAATAATTATTGTGGCTTTGTTGCAAAACAGCTATCGGTTCCAGAGACAAGAGAAATCAGAGGAATCAATTTGGACCGTGTCGGTCGTCCGAGGTCGTCGTAGGTATGTTATACGAAATCGAGTTGTGTTGCTGGCTTATGAACGCTAAACCCTATCCAATCCAATATAACAGGCAACTAGACAGCTAACCTAAAACTTCATAAAATCCATTTTGTAAACACTAGGGATGTTACCAAAAGAATCGGAAAGAATCGAAATTGTTTATTCAGTTGAACTAACAGAAGAATTGTCATCGCCATCACTGCTATCAGCATTTAAAGATATTATTTATTATTTGGATTTTATGAAGTTTTAGGTTAGCTGTCAAGTTGTCTGTTATATTGGATAGGGTATAAATGTGCTATATTGTACTGAGCCGGTAGCACGAATTTTAACAGATCAGAAAAGTGTGTCCAGAACTCCAGATTAAATGTGCCTAATGTGAAATGTGCATTTATATTATAAGAGTCACTGACAGTTCTATTCACATCCTTTTAGGATTTATTTCGAGGAATGTTTTCTAACGCCTCTGGTCTGACAACGATTTTAGAGTTACACAAATTTTGGTAATTTAATAAAAAATCCAAAAGAAACTGGCACTGTGACTACATTCTAGGAAATACTGTTGAGAAAATAAACGTATTTTTTAATTGGATATACCTATAATAAGCTCCGGTAAACTTTATTTGTCGCACATAACGGGTTCACAATACAGTTTTTTTTGTATTGTCGTTTGGTTTAGTTCGTTCAACGTTCTCTCTTTCGAGGATCGACCGTCAAGACTTCCTCTCCTTCTTGTCTTGATTGACACGAATTGCAAATATTCAAATGAAAGCTACTATGACGGGGTCCAAAAATCGCAGACGAGATTGCAAATAATCTTTTATTATGAGGGTAAGAAACGACCCAAAATTGGCGACGGAAACGCCATTTTCTGATCAGTTCGTTAACTCTGTCAACCCTTTTCAATAGATTCTTTGACTTCCCAGCAAAGGGTTCGGGGCATCCTTGTCACAAATGTCGCAAGTAATCAAACCGTGATCGCGTCGTTATTGGACGAACGGTTTTTATTCAGAAACATTATTTTTGAAGTAAAACTTCTTGGGGCACGGGGGTAAAATTTATTTAACCTCTCAACTGTGGGTTATTCATATATTTGCTTTTCAATTGCTACTAGCCGGGTGCTATCACGAGTGGCTAAGAAATGTAACGGAAATTGGAATCGGTGACGTCAGGGTCGGCTGAAGACTTTTAAAACCGCAACTATTTTCAATACGGTTTTTAACTAATCAGATAAGATAATAATACATTCGTACAATAAAGAATGTTAATTAGTGAGAGAAAAACCTGATGAAACGTTAACAAATAAAAATTATTTTAAGCATTCTTCCACGAGTTCTTGATTTCCGGTATGGCCAAAACCAGTGACGTGACCAAAAACTACTTCGTTCAACCTCTTTGTTGGAACCGGAACTTATGTTTGACAGTTGTGCGATGCGATCCATACAGTTTGTAAGAAAAGAGTTTCATCAATGTCACACGGGTTGATATGGATTTCTAAAATGATGAACGAATCGTTTTGTGGCCGGTAACTATGGAATAGGTACCTAAAACGCGCTGCGTAGTCGCGCAACGGGCAGCTAGTAATCGCATAAAGTCACTTAGAATCATCCAAATGTGATATTTAGTTTTCAAGCAAATTCCGATGTGATGGATGGCTGCATTAAGACTTCTTGAAAACAATAAGTAGGTACCTAGAACTGTTCTAAAGCCACTTTTTATTATATAGTGCAGTTCAAGTCACAAATTAGCAGTTTAGCTACTAAGTACGTGTTATACCTACCTATTTAATGTTTATCTGTAGTAAACGGTCAAAGCGAGGTCTACAGCTTACAGAGCCATAAGTTTAATGGCTTATTGTTTCGCTTATTTGTTTGTATGTAATTTTTGTAATACATTTTAAAGTTGAATTGTTGTTATAACTGTTGAAATTATACGATTTTGATTTTAATAAGCTTTTGTAATTTTAAAGTTAATGCTTCATGCCAGTCAATAATGTTGAAGTAAAATATCAATATCGAGGTATGTCGTATGGCGGACTAAGGAAATGTCAAGAATAAAATTAAATAAGAGTTACGTCATCGCTTCGCGATGAAGTAACCCTAAAAAATCCTAGCAAAGTAGGTATGTATAGGTTAGCGGGGGTAGCATAAGGCACGCCAGTCACCCCAGCCACGCATTTTGTCACAATTTAATGTCATATCATAATGAATGCGCGCTATTTTATGGAGAAACATCATTGAGACCCGAAAGGAGTTGGCAATTTGGCAAAATGACTGCCCCAGACATGTACAAAGACTTCTCAACAGCCAATTAATAGCATTTAAATATTCTCTCATAAATTACTGCGTCTTTAGTTAGTTTGTAGAACTTGAAGGAAATTATTAAATAATTAAGAGTTGTCACTTCATACTCTATGATTCCGCCATTGATTAGTGACTTTTGCCATCGTTAAAAATAACATGCAACATAATTGCCAACTAGCAAAACTGTTGAAAACAGGAGGTTTCCAGAGGAGTGGCTAGATGGCGTTATGTTGCATGTTATTGCAAAATGGTGCTTATTTCTAGCGACGGCAAAGGTCACGGAATCATATTGGAATCACGGAGTATTGAGTAACAACTCTTATTTACCTATATTTAATTTTTTTTTTCTTCAAGTTCTACAAACTAAATACAGACGCAGTAAATTAAATTTATGAATGAATATTTAAATGCTATTGGCTGTTGAGAAGTCTTTGTACATGTCTGGGGCAGTCGTCCATATATTGATTTAGCCATCTTCTTTGTCATTTATCTGCGCGACTGAGGTGAGTGGCAAGCCTTATGGTAGCCCCGCAGGTACACATTAACTTGGAATAGTTGAAAAGACGTACTCGACCAATTAAATAAAGGGACTGGGCACAGAGACAAGCAAAGCAATGCATACATTTGAGCGAGACGGCTTAAAGACGTGACGTCAGATGGTATATAATCTGAGCGAGATGCAAATAGTAGTGATACTATTGAATGAGTTAAGTATATCACCACGAGCGCGACAAATTGTAGATAAGGAATGGTGGGAAATAAATGACATGACGTATTAAAAGTAAGTACAAGTATAAAATAATTTCAAATAATCGGACGTCTGAAACATAAAAGTAACTTGAAGCAGAGATTGGATCTCAAAATTGGAAATTTAAATCTCTTTTAGTATAGGTAGGTATAGGTGTATAGTATAGGTACCACTTAATGATCTAGCTACAGAAGTTTTACTTCTAACACGTGTACGGTGCTACACGCGTATTTTTTTTCGAATTTTCAGGTGGTACATAAAAACATCGACCAAGTACGAGTTGGGCTCGCGCAACAAGGGTTCCGAACCAATCGCATATTTTTCGAATGATCAACTTTACGGTGTTTGGATTGTTTCCCTTATTTATAAGACCTTGCTTCGTACCAACAAAGGTCGATGGGCAAAAATATATGAAGCGTGGGACAAACTCTAATAAAGATGGCTTGTTTTTGCACTCCATCATCAGATCAGCTCGATAGTACCACATTCTCAAAGGTCTTGTTACTACGAGTCTAATGAGCCAAAACTCGGTGGGTTTACTAGTAAGCATCTCAGGGTTCCAGCTCCCGCCTTCGAGCTTCACACTCCATTATCAGATCAGCTCCATAGTACCATATTCTCAAAGGTCTTGTCACAACGAACCTATAATGAATGAGCCCAAATTCAACGGGTTTACTAGTAAGCATCATAGGATTCCCGCTCCCACACTTCTCAACTTTTTCTAAATCGAATAACTCCAGCCACACAGCGAATTCTGGCATGCGCCTGCCTGATAATGAACGTATGTATCGGTATGTCTAGTTAATTTACTAAACAAGCCATCTTTATTGGAGGTGGGCCCATTTTGCCCATCAGCCTTTCATGATTCTAGAAGCCAACGGAAAATAGGTTCCCAGGTTTTAAATCCCTTGCGAGCATTAAGCAAACCGAACAATTTCACAGCATTTAAACGGTCGTATCGTTTGATTGCGTTGTTTTTAGGGACCACAGACAGAGACCCTAAGAGACAACAGACTTGAATAATTGATATCAATTTCAACTCGATACCCTCTATGCGTTCCCGAGGAAACATCATTTTGTCAGACGACGACGCGATGACGGACGGATAAGGGATTACCTTGTTATTATACAGAACACGGAACGGAACCCTAAAAACATACATGGTTAAACTTTCCATATAATGATATTGCATCTGTCCCTCCTTTATTGCGTTGTGAATGGTTTTCAGAAAATGAGATTCATCAGTTCGGTCATCACATGATTGACTAGAGATTTAATTCATATAGCTCCGTGATCAAGTGGGTTTCATGCTTGCCTCTCACGCAGGTGGTGCAAGTTCGAATCCCGGTGCTGACCATGTACCAATGAGATAAGTCATTTATACGGACACTCTAACGGTGATGGAAAACATCGTGAGGAAACCGTCATTACTCCATAGCTGCGGCGATGGGCTAGCCCCCTGTCACGCATAATGGAGTATTGAATCACTGGCTGAAAGTGGGCACAGTACCCAAGTAACACAAAGGTTCTGCCTAACAGCATTTTAACAGTACACCTTGGACTCATTAGCTGCCGAAAGTAGCTGCATATCAGCTTTATATCCTAATATGCAGCTGATATAACTCTGATTTGGGCACAAATTTGGCAGCACATAGCTGCACAATCGCATTTTAATAGCATTTTATTAGCATTATTAAAGGTAACAGGTCCTACAAGGGCTGCATATTGACTGCCTAACAAGCCACGTGGTACTTATAATAGTTGATATGCAGCTCTAAGGATAAGTGTGGACATCAAATATACTTTACAGAAGCTAAAAGTAACTTATCAGGGAAATTGTGGACTGATTTGTGGTATGTTTTTGCATACCTTTCAATATTTGTAGTAGGGTGAAGTGTTACTCCGTGATACAAAGAAAAGATTACATTGCGGTTGCCATTTTGAGGATAAATAATAAGTTCTAAGGTAAGTAATACTTTGAGTTACTGCTATGATGTGTAACATTTTATCGGGAATGTAACTTTATTGTGAAATATCATACATATTTGGGTCAAAATTAGTACAGATTAATAGCAGTGCGCTGTTAAGTCACTGCTTAAAAGGTCACACGTGGTACGATTGTGGCCTTTAGTAATGCTGATATACGAGTATACTGTATCAGCTGTCTAATGGCGTAAAAGTATACGCTTAAGCAGCATACAGCATTATATCTTTGTTAATAAGCTTCACATCGTGATTGCTTGCATTACAAAGGTTCACATGTTCTCTCTTAAGATGCAAGTGTTTTAAAAGTCCACCTGTGGACCATAATTCAGAAAAGTGCAGTATTTGTGTCCACACGTGAACCCTTATTCAGAAAACTGCACTATTTGTGTCCACACAAATTCAGTTTTGCAGCTGATAGCGTACAACAATACTAAACGCTGCATATCAGTGAATCTGTGGCGTCTGTGTAGCGCCAAATAGAATCGCAGTAGAGCATAATGCATTATATTGGGTCACGTTATTTATTATGCAGCTATTGGACTACGAGTGAACATTAATAATGCTTTTAAATTGCTCAAACAACCGATGTGGACCTTATGTGGAATTATATAGTGCAGCTTTGTGTTACTTGGGTAGTGCCCCCTATGGGAAAAATACTTGACGCTATGTGTAGTATCTGGCGTAGAATCGTATCCTTCGTTAAAGTAACTTAAAGGGCCTTTGCTTTGAGCCCACTTAATCATTCCATCCATGGGGCCAATTCGGCTAACACAATGACCACTCAGTCTGTAGTCAGGATTAGTTAGGATATAAGGTGTTATACAGCTATAGCAACTCCATACTAAAACCATCATCAATCATAGTAGGTACCAAGACACATTTGAATAAGTACATATGCATAATAAATCATACAACATTCACTATTAATTGTTGCCCTCATCGTTATCTTATCTCTCTAATAGTACTTCGTGTAGCAAGCAACGAAATAAATCTATTGTATTAAACGAGATGCCACTAGGAAATATACATTCCTTTCCTTTTTATTATTTTAGGAAGCAAAGGATTTTCCCTGTATTTCATTTAACTGACCTATTCTCAATCTACATTTCAGTATTATTCCAGGAGGCCGATTCTCACCCATTAGACTCTCAATGCGTATTAGACAAATGGGAGGAGCTTCGTCTTTCAATAGGCAAAGGTCCTTCGCGATTGGTCCTTGGCCTGTTAAAAGACGAACCACCTCCCACTTGTCTAATTCGACAAATTTGCCAGAGAAACGAGAATAGGCTTGCGTCCAAGGTAATCCAATAAATCTAGGAACAAGTCATACGTTGAAGCATTATGTACAAAATGGCTTGACATTCTCAGAATTGTATATTTCCAGCAGATATATTTTATAAAGCCAATTTTGTGCAAAAAATACAGCATTTGATGGCACTTTTACATTACGTCACTCTGTGGTTATTTCATAGAACTCAGGAACAAAAGTTCCGTTTTGACAGTTCATAAAAAGTAGGTATCTATTATGACTTGACAGGCCACAAGCCTCCAGGAAGTATTTTTGTCTGTGTCGCATGATCGTACTAACGTACTGAAGACGTGTTTTTCGTTTTACGATCATTTATCATGTTGGGAAAGTTGTTGTTGTTGTTGTCGGGTAGTTATTATTAGTAAACCCACAGTAAATAAGTTAAATTATTCAAAAAAGACGGTCAACCTCGAATATAGTCGAATATACATGTATCGCTCTTGTGATTTTATTGTTATTCTCAGAAATCTAATCTGTTTCCATAGTAAGAGCACTCTTGTAGAGTAGGTACAGAAATTATCAATTTCGGCATTCTGCGAAATCAAAGAGGTTTATTCAATTAATTTCACAAGATAGTAAAATAAATTGGGATTAAAGCAAAATTATGTAAGCGAGAACAAATAGAGCACCAGCCAACCAACATTTTATTTTCAAACATTTTTGTCGCTTCATTTCTCTCGCAATTTTAGACCCATTTCACGTTGGAATTGAATTTTAATTGCTGCGAGAGATTCTTTTAGCTGACTAAGTACATACGTATCATGGAATTAATAAATTTTACAACACCTTTTGTGTGTTTAGTCAGAGTGGCAAATAGTACAGGGGCGGCTAAACGCTATTTTTAATGTAGAGTTCTTTTGTTCCAAAGGGTAATGCAAAATTGATTACCTGCTTTCAAGCTCGAACATCACAGACACCTACCTGGATTTTTAATACCTATTTTAAATTTAATTCTGTACAATTATTTGAATTACATTTGAAATTTCCATCATAATAATTCCAACTTCGTAGGAGCGCATTGATCTTTTCGAATTTCTGAAAAGACGTTTCAGGAAATCAAACCCGACAAGATTAGATTAAAGGGAACTATATATCAACAAATATTAAACCACAGTTCACGGTATTTGCTTTGATTCCCAAAATAATATTAGGTATTATATTATATTCTATAAAAAAGGGACGAATCAACGAGGTCAATCAATTTTATCAATATTATCAGACATATCTGAGAGGGCGCAAGCGTCTTATCGAGTCGCTTTTACATTCATTTTTTTTCGATGCGATGACGTCGACATTGCCGAAGATTGACGCAGCCAACATATGTGCAGTGCACACAACACTATGTCGACAAAAACACACAGGACGCACAACTCGAGTGGGATAGGGGTTCCGCACACGTTTCTACACGACCTCCCTTTTGGAGAAACGTGTGGGCAAACGTGGCAGAGTCGAATTAATTACTCATATCAGCTGCCATAAATGCCCCTACGCCACTACCATAGTAGGTAATGTATGTCATAAAATCAGAATAGGTCATCTTTGCCTTTGATAGCTACATAGCTAAATCGCCCTAATATACAAGCATGTAAGTAAATGCTTATTTGAAAATTAATAAAAACAATAAACCCACTATCTATAATATGCTTACCTATGGGTAAAAATATGTTAAAAGTGTATGAAAATGTCGACTTTGACTATACAAATCGCATAAATATAGAGGCACGTAAGGAGGTGACATAAAAATTCGTGAAATCGACCCTCGTAGAAGATTCGTAACGCTTGCAACGCTATTTTCAGCGTGCCGTAACAACGTTCGTAGCAGATTCGAAATGCTTGCAACGCTATTTGCAGTGTGCGTAAAATAACACCGCTCGTGGGTCGATTTCACGTCGACGATTTCACACGAATGACGCGTCATTCGTGTGAATTTAATATCATTGTGGCACAAAAATCGTGAAATCGACCCGTAAATGCTTTGTGGAAGTAGGCTAGTGGAAGAATTCATGGGCAGCGAAAGTGTTATAGGGATCCCTAAAATATAATAACATGTGCTTGTCTGCCCCTCTTCGCTACATCCGCCCGACAGCTCACACCCCGCCCCTCCGCCTGCCCTTCACCCGACGATCCTCTTTGTTGCTTTAAACTTTCAACGAGCTATTACTCGTCGACGAATAGAAATTAAACCCCTAATGAGGTAAACAGGACTCCATCCCTTGTAACGAGGGAGCGAGCCCTTTGCTCGTTGTTGCAAGCTTTCGCAAAGTTCAAGTGCACATCCGTAAAATTAACTTTGAGATTGGGGTCAGATTGACAGTTACACAACCAGTGGTATTTTATTTAGCAGAGGTGCTAACTAGGCTTTATTGGAATTAGGCGCAGACTGTCGAGTTTTGAGAGATGCCGCGAGCGAACAACAGTATTCCTAAAATAATAAGTCCTACTTATGATCTGGTGGTGTTGGTTGTTGGTGATATAACCAAAAAGCTATTCTGAGGAATTACTGTATGGAATCTATATGGAAGTGAAACAGTCGACACTGTCGTCAGAATGAGATAAAAGCTTTACTTGAAATACGTTAGAGATGGACCAGAATTTCTGGCACCATTTCGACCTGTCGAGCTGGGAAACTGCGCTCTGCGGTGAGGTCTCTAGCTACATTGCAGATAATCTCTATAGCATTTCTTATTTATACTATGTCTATAGTGCAGTGAATCTCTACCTACAACAATGCGGAGACAATGATGCAACTACCTACTCTATTTTTATCGAGGTTTAATGACGTTTGAGTTTTCCTACCAATAGATCTTCGGAATACATAAAGGACATCGGCAACTCTCCATACTAATGAATATCTAGAGCAAATTTGTAACGTCTATTAACAAGACTAGTTGGTACTGTAAGTATATTTGATGTTTGAGGCCATTTTATAAAGATATTGGGAAATATTGCCAAATAAAAAACGTGCAGGCAAAGAAAAACTCAAACGAAACAACAAAGATAATATAAATAGTACGCAACAAGTTGGAAACAATCTTGTTCTGATGGATTGTCAAATGAAAAAGATATCCACCCTGTGATCAGCCTTTGCATTTTTGCTCGGAACAATACTGAAGAAAGTCATTTAAATTTCCAATTAATACAATACATTTTATGTGGTAAGTTTATAATACTATGTTTTTATTAATGCAATGAATGATTTTCTTTGGTATAGATAGGTAGATTTCATAGACGCCTTAGTAAGATGAGATCATAATCATATAATCATAATCATAATAAACGTTTATTGCCAAGAAAATACAGGATAGTAACTAATATTACATTGAATAATTTTGCTGGGGCAATAGGAAGTGGCTCAGCCCTTGCTGACACAGAGCCGGGACTCTGTGTAGCGCTGATTTTCAGCCTCTCCCTCTTCCCTTAGATTTGGAGCGGGGTAAAATGTCATAGAGGGTCACCAGGAGAAGTTAAACTTATGCAAGACAGTGTTAAAAAATTAGATCACTAAATTGTAACAACACTTAATTACTAAATTATAATAACATTGGATAAATTACAATAAAAACACAAAATAGTTATCATTTGGGGCATAGTAGAGTAGCAGTGGTTGGTATTTTACCGATGTCCTTTTTATCAGACCTTTGCCAAACGCTTTTTATTTGTTTACAATATTTATCCATGGAAATTCCTGGTATTTATTTAAAGCGGTAGTTCAATGCCTACAAAACATAAAATCGCAATATACGGCGTACGTATGAACAAAAGTTTTCCTTTGGCAGGATTGATCTGTAGGTCCAAAGGATGGATTTAAGGCGAGGTACGAATAATTACAAACCAAGGTCAACGAAGATTGCGGAAGTGAGAAGCAAATATAACTCGGGAACAGGAATAAGTGGGATGGCAATTGTGCGCTCGCGCCTAATCTGAATCAACGAAAGCGCCAAAACGGAAAAAAAATCATAAATAAAAAAACCGGCCAAGTGCGAGTCGGACTCGCGCACGAAGGGTTCCGTGCCATTATCTATAAAAAACAGCAAAAAAATGTATGGGAGCCCCCCCTAAATATTAATTTAATTTTAATTTAATTATTTATTTTTTAAGTAAATAATATACTCAATATATTGTGAACATTTTAAGCGTCTACCTGCTACCATTATCAATATCGAGCAAAAATGAGCAAAAAAATCACGTTTGTTGTATGGGAGCCCCCCTTAATATTAAATTTCTTTTGATTTTTAGTATTTGTTGTTATAGCGGCAACAGAAATACATCATCTGTGAAAATTTCAACTGTCTAGCTACCACGGTTCATGAGATACAGCCTGGTGACAGACGGACGGACGGACGGACGGACGGACGGACGGACGGACGGACGGACGGACGGACGGACAGACGGACGGACAGACGGACAGCGAAGTCTCAGTAATAGGGTCCCGTTTGGCACCCTTCGGGTACGGAACCCTAAAAATAAGCTATTCCAGGGAATTACATTTCATTCATGAAATCGCTAGTCACAACGATTACCCACATATTTCAATTAATAGAAAAAACATATTTACTACTACTGCGGTATAATAGGAAAAAATATTGAAAAAACGGGTTGACTTTGGATTTATTTTCTATCGAGAAAATTTTATCCAAACACGTTTTCCTTCTTGAAAACCCTAGATTATATAGTCAAATTACATATACTAGAAATTGATTACGATTAGTCGAGTATTTCCTGAAATACACATGATAAAAGCACCGAAGTGGAGCCACCTGGATTTGTGATGCAGGCAGGGGCAAGAGGGTCAAAGTTTGTATGTACTAAAAATAAATACTTGACCCAAAGATAATATAATACACTTGAACTATGAAGCTGTTATTAGGAAGTCAGTTCAGTATTTTTTTCAAAGTCCTGCCTCCCTCCCCCCGCAAGTGGCAAAAAAATATTAATTTAAGAATTAACTTTTTTACATGAACAATTAATCCTGCTAACTATTCGATTGGTGGATTTAGGGCCGAAAGGTAGAAAACGAGTTATAACATCATGCATGATGTGTCAAATTTAATATAATGTAAAGTGCCATTTTAATTGGTACTTGTTTTACTATAATCTTTAATTAATAAAACATTTTAATATAAATTGTCCCTTTTACATTAAATAATGTTACTCTAAGCTCGGGTCTCTCAAGAGACGGATAAACAGACAGATAACTTTTTGTCATCTATTGTACGTGTGAAATGTCGAAAGCCCCAGATAAACAGACAGATAAACGCTATCTGAGGAATGAGAGAACGGCACTTAATTAAATACCGTAGAAAATAATAGAGTATATTGCTGCCGCAAACTATACCAATAAAGCCTTTATTGATTTCATTACACGTAGTCTGCAAATTGGTCCTTTAGTGAACATGAATATGTAGGTATTTCACGATTAGTAGTACACATATTATGCGTATTTATAGGTTAGTCAGTAATTTGTTAGTTGAGTTACTAAGTGGTACTGGATTGTGTTTGTGTGATTATAGAAGTTACAATAATTAGGAATATGCTCGTCAAATACTTGCAAGACGGCTAATTAAACCAAGCCGGCTTTAATTGTCCTGTAATATATATAGTGTTCAATCAGTCTGGCATTCATTCCATAAGCTACTAGAAGCTCAGGTATTCAAGCCAACATCAAAGTGGTGAAGGGAGACGATAAGAAGGCATTAGTAACTTGCGGAGGTGGTTGCCTAGACTACGCGATTATTGATATGACAATGACTGTAAAATTGGTTCAGCCATTGCCCCTAAATTCTTAATGAGCTAAATGTTTAGGTTAGTCTGTGGTTAGGTTAAGTGAGTCGCCGTACTGGGCAAAAACAGCCTATAGTAAAACATAATATTATAGTATCTGTGGTAAAACACAAATCGCTCGGAATTATGAAGCTTGTATAACAAGAGTGTCAGCGGTACTTTGCGTTCGCATAAACGTAATTTGGCTAATTTTGCTCGATAGAAAAGTCTCCTGAAGTTGCCATAAAACCTGTCTGTCACAATGTATTTTTTTACAATTTCGCACCGGATCTGAGTTTGTGTTCTTGTTATTTATCTAATCATTATAAAAATTACACAGTATGTTCCCCAGTTAGGCTTACTTACTCGTAGCTTGGCTTGACCTTTTTTAATTTTATTTAATTTCCTCTAAAAATAAGCTGAAGATGAAATTCTGAGTTAGAGCTTAAGAAAGTTTATAGATAAACCGCATAGAAATTAGTAACCATTGTCTTAAGAATTTAATATCTTTGAAGTTTTATCTCTCATTTTGAACGAGCAAATATTTTAAATGGTATAATAGCGTAACATACTCTCTGGATCATAGCTACCTGGATTCCCTATCCTGCACGTAAAACAAACGATAGGCGGAATGCTAAAGGAAAGTATACTAACCCTGAGCTGCATGAAACTTTGAAAGTTCTATAGACGCGTTGACGAAAGGGTTATGCAGTAGAAACAAGTGACAATCCTAAATGACAACTTAAATTCCAAAATTGTTTCGTGTATCTCAGGGTAACCAACCTAACTCCTCTAATACACAACGAAAATGGATGATTGATATGAGCGACCAGACACAAATTAATCATTCCCATCCAGCAGTTACTACCTTAAAGTAACTTATGTTAATACTTACTTTACTTTATTCATTCGGCTCAAAGTTTTCTAGGATGTCGTACCCTTATTACGGTTTTCCGATAAATTTTCCTTATTGTTGTCTTCTTCAGGCAGGCTGTTGATTTAAGAATTATGCAAATTACATGGAGATTTCTTTCACTTAATTGAAATTCCGCTGTGATGGCGAAAATAATGAATTGACAAAGACAATAATAATGCAAAAATGAATATTTGGCCGCATTTCCCATTAGTGAGAGTATAGCGACGGTTTATATAAAGCGTCTTAATATAAGTGCTGCTCACGACACGATGCAATAAATAAAATAAAGAAACAGTCAAGTGCGAGTCCGACTCGCGCACGAAGGGTTCCGTACAATTATCTATAAAACCGGCAAAAAAATCATAACTGTTGTATTTAAATATTCATTTTATTATGTTTTTTTAGTATTTGCTGTTATAGCAGCAACAGAAATACATCATCTGTGAAAATTTCAACTGTCTAACTATCACGTTTCATGAGATACATGACAGCCTGGTGACAGGTCAGACAGACGGACGGACGGACAGGGGAGTCTTAGTAGTAGGGTCCTGTTTTACCCTTTAGGTACGGAACCCTAAAAAGTAATAATCCTGATATCTACGGGTCGGATACAATCAAAAAGCTTTATACTAATTTCTTACTTTTTGCTTATTTAATTTCGAGAAGTTTTATGTGAATGTATAAATCAATCTATACATAACATAATATAAACTTTCCGCATTTGGTACAGTCAACATTCTATCAAATATCCTTCCTACACATCTTATAGAAACAGCAATAACCAAACCATGTTATCACCTCACAGACGATGTTGTTGACACATTTTGACACTATGGCAGTGTAGATATTTTTGGCAGTACCCTAATGATATAATGCAGATTAATTTGAGTACCTTGCATACTCACATAGGTATATCTACCTACCTACCTACCTACCTGACTTTTTCATAGAATTCCATCAACTCTTTGTGACTACTCTCTTTACTGCGCTGCGCTACAATAAGTTATTTAATCAAAAGCTTTTTTATTAACAAAATTCATCTAACGCAAAAAAACTATTCTCTACAACAAAGTAGTTAGGTAGTCAGCCACAGATGTTTAAAGTATTCTCTGCACAAAGGCTCAAACAGGGTCGGCAGGCAACAGTTGCAAGACCAGTCAATCACTTAAGTGCTTAACAAACAAAACTAGATTTTACTCCATGATAATAAGACGCATCGAAGCTAGATATAGGAACCCTGATATATTGGTTGGTGGCGGAGTAAAATGCGACGTTGCAACGTTGCACTCCGCGGCCTACTCCCAAACGATCCAATTGCCATTCATGAATTCAAATTGCACCCTCAATTTTCATTCAGCGATACGGGAATTGCACGCAGCGTATTCAATTATGTTGAATGCTTTTTACGGATTTCGTATGGCGTCACGTAGTATACTCTTTAGATATTTAAAAAAAAAGTTATATTTAAATTAAGCTGGAGTGTATGTACCTAAGTTTGACGTACTCCTTGAGATATAACTTGAGGAATATATAATAAAAATAAACCCGAGGCGCACAGGCCTTTACTCAAATTCACGTCATATGGAAGAGAGTATTTGAGAAAGATTTAAAAGTCATCAACTCGTCACTTTACACCGTAATGACAACATTGAATGTTTTTTCATGTCATTAGCTTGCTTTTGTGTAATTAAGTAGACAATTGTCACGAGCAGGCACGGCTTTTTTAGTAAATGTATATTTCGTGTGAACTCAAGCAAGCTTAACGTTACACTATCACTGAGAAAATATTCTTAGATAAAGAATCACTGCAACTAATCTTATCAAAGGTGCTTGGGACTTTTTCGTAAATGTGATTTAATTATCTTATACAAGGTGTAAATAAATTAACGCAAAATGAGAAACTAATTTGTTAGTGACATCATACTGAGCAACTTTCATTATGAAACCGATTTGATCAGAGCATCTCCATTTTTCACTTCTCCATATAAATCAGCTGACCCACTCGGGCCAAAATGTACTGGGAAGTGAAAAATCTGTTTCATGATGAAAGTTGCTCAGAATGATGTCCCTAACAAAGTAGTTTCTCATTTTAATTTATTTACACTTTGTATAATTTTTAATCCATGGATAATAAATAACCATGGTGGGTGCCATAGGAAGCGACCATGGCGTGGAGGTAGAGTAAAAGAGAAGGGTGCGTGCTAGAAGGAGAGGGGAGGGGACCGGCTCCGCAGGTAACTGCGCTGCGGCATGCGCGGGCGCCGCTCTACCACGGAACACAACACGGCCTAATACACTGAGTGCGGCTTAAATGTCATACTAGCGTGGTCCCTATGTGATGTAGATATAATATAATATGTATTAGGTATGTATAAGAGTTTGAAGAGTTAGGTACCTACCCGATCAATAGCACGACTTTGAGAGTAGCCATAGGCACAATTAATTAACTTGAGATGTTGGTTGTGCATCTCGGCTTATATAATTATTATCTATTTCATAAATTACCACCCGCACTGAGCCAGCGTGGTGGAGTATGGCTCAATCTTACTCGGTTCGGGTAAAGGCCTGTGCCCCTCAGTGGGCTACATTAATGGGCTACATTTGCTTTAATTTTTACTTTTACCACTACTAAGCTGGAGCACAGATATTATACTGGAGCAACAGATCTTTAAGATACTATATTCTATCTATTGTGTACAAGGGCCCAAAACTAATAGAATTGTAGAAGTTAGGTACTTTCCTTTACCTAGAAGAAGAAAGAACCTAGCTTTTTATATTCCCGGAAAGTTTTAATAAAGCGAGATGAGATGAGGGATTGGATTACTCAATATACATAGTTAGAACAGCGAAGGTAAGTTTTCTTTATAACTTTTTCTCCTGTTTTACGCGCAATTAAAACGCGCAGTGCTGAGTAGTCGGACGGACGGAAGTCAATTCCGAACTGGAACTGGAACCCAGTTTGCCCATCTTGAAAATATATGGCAAGCGATAAGCTCGCCTTCGTAAATAGTCTACCCATCTATTAAATATAACTTTATCAGATTTTTGTATGTCTGATTTGTACTTGTGTTTGACGACCTCTGTGGCGTAGCTACTAGCGTTTGTGGCTCTTCCTTCCATGCGAGAATTCCTGGGTTCGGTTACTGCCTGGTGGTGCAACCGACAGCCCCCTATGCAGGGGTTGCATGGAAGTGGAGGAGACGGTCGAGCACATGTTGCTGGCATGTTCATCCACAATTGAAACCAGGATGGCTATTCTGGGAGAACCTACAACGACCCATGAGCTTCTTGAACATCCAGGCCTCCTGCTCCAGCTTGTGCTGGAATTGGGGTGGCTGAACTAAATGAGCGGGAGAAGGGAAAATGCACAAAGGCCCCGAACATGTGGGCCACGTGCAGGCGCTTTGACCCCCTTAAAGAAGATACAGAAGATACGTGGAAGATACAGATACTGCCTGGTGATAAAGAAAAAAAAACAGGTCTTGGATGTTTATATGTTTGTGATGTCGCTGTTTCTGGTTCCCACGACACTGGGTATCTTAGTGTGGGGCCAGAAGCAACGTATGTGCCTGTATGTAAATGTTATGTTAAGTAAATGTTGACATATGGCAGGGAGCACTTATCCAGTGGCACAGATTAATAAAGACAGTGAAGAGCGCATAGATACATTTTCCTTTGAAAGAAACACAACTCACCAATGTACGGGCGGCGGGGGAAGAGGTAAGAGAGCTGTGATCGGTCAGCCGCTGCGAAACTGTCTGGCGGCCCGTCATCGTTCATAGGTTGCGTATGCGAACGTTTGTTGAATACAACAAACGTTTGGCGAGCTGCATTCCCCCGCAGGCGCAGTTAATTGGATATGTAGTCTCTGACATATGGTATGTATAAATTACGGTAATACGAAACGTAAAGCGCGAGGACATTCCATTCACTAAACAAAACCAAAAACTCTCCGGTCAGACACACGAATACCGATACTAGCGAAACGTTAATGTAGAATTCAAACACAATGGCCGCCAAACGTTAACTACGTCCCAATAGCCAATCTCCTTTCACTGTGATGTTGTCATGGCAATGCAACGTTGCAATATGAGCGCGTGGTGTGCCAAATAATTGAATGTCATCGGCGGCTGTCTGTTTGTGCTATTCTACCTCAGTGCCACCAACTTAGCTGTTCAGTTAGCGGTCGCTAGTTGTCATAGTTGTCTTCATAAAAGCGGACATAGTATAGTATGTATTCTCTTTGATGGCGGATGAGATGACAAGTCCGTAGTACCAATTTTTTCCACCTGAACAGCTAAGTTGGAGGCTCTGTATGTACATGTACAGCCTTTTCAACGATCTTTTGGTGCGCGGTGACAGGTGTAATGGAACTAATGTAACGGATGACCAATGAGGAATGAAAAGTCTATGTGGATGACAGGTTCGTTACCTACGTATAGTTGCGTAGAAGTGGCTCCCCCTGTAAACATCACTCATCAGCCAAAAAAAAGTTGAAACTTGGAAGACTGTACATCCCGCCCGAGTTAACTTGAGACCTGAATCGTGACGTCATTACGGCTTTCAGTGCAATTGCTTGTCAGCGAAGTCTCAACTCAAGTTTTCTCACGCGCGGGTAGAACAGTCTCAAACGCAATGCGCTGGGCCAGCCTGCATACTAAGTTTGTAGCCGGCTCAGCTCTTTGGGTTTCCGACTGTACTCTTATATAAAATACAAATATAAAAATAAGCTTTGCTGCACCGAGCTGTATAAAAATTTAGAATTATGGCCGGCCAGCTAATTCTGTTAAAGGTACCTAGTTCGGTCGTAGTTATACTGACTAGAAGTAATGAAACATGCAATAAGAGCGGCATAAAGTGCACTAGTTTAACTTGATGTGATTGCGACTACATTCAAAGTCCGAATCACCACAGTTCATCACGTTCACATGCTCAAACTGTATGAACTTAGTCTCTACGAGTACTGTCAGCATCAGATGAATGTAAGCATGCAAGCATCTCAATTATTGACCCATTAGCAAAGCAAAATATCTACGCAGTCAAAGTGTCAAAACCACAGGGTGCTCTGCTCATCCCATACAAATTAGAATTAGTAAACCTTTGTAAAAAAGAGATGGCGGGAGGAGTAAGATTTGTACTTTTCTGCCCAGTGCTCTGAATGTCAACGTGAAGAAATTCAAGCAAGCGCGGGTAAACGGCGGGAGTAACTATGACTCTCTTAAGGTAGCCAAAGCTATGTCAGCACTCGTACAGTTTCAGTTAACATACTTCTAGGTGGCGCTAATCTTAGAATAAATCCTATATATCTTAGCGCCATCTCGTGGTATTTGCAATTTTTCGATGGTGCTGCACCAAGCGATAATGGCCTCGAACTAAAGAAGCTTCCGTAGCATCTCAGTTTACGCCGATGTCATATTTTGTTCTTGGTGGCCTATCTGTATTAGTATAATATTATATTATCTGTGGTCAAAACACAACATCATCTGGGTTGAGTGAGTGTGTGTGTGTGATCTTTTTGGCACTTTCGCTGTGTTTCATTTGTAATTAACTAAAAAACTTTCACCAATCGCATAAACGCCCGAACAGGTGAAATTTTAGAAGTGCTCGTTAGCAAGTGGACAAAGTTTAGTTTAGTACGATTAGCACATAATTCAGTTTGGTATTTTAGAACACTTTGTGAAATCGTTGTACTTAAGAGGAGTAGACAAAGAAGACCTGAAATCAAAGCAAACATTCTATTTTCCGTATCTGAAGTTAACGGAAATACCCAGAGTATGTAGAGATGAGAGACATGAATAGGCATCACGAAAGATTTTGAAATCCTCATCCGTAATGTGGGTACACATTTACTAAAAAAACTTTATTTCGGAAATAAACTAAAGTTTATTTCCGAAATTTATTAAAAGAATTTAAAACACTAATTTCATTTGATTAAAAACATTGAGATTAATATGATTTTCAATAAAACGAAAACTTAAAATACTGCATTCGGCTATTTTGATCGAAAAAGGAATCATAGCGCATGACGCTGCATGACGTCATGACTATGTAAACATCACTGTGTTTTGTTGTGATTTATGCTGATTACTCATTTGGACATTGACATGTTCACTTATGCGTGACATCAAAGCCGACGCCATGACACCTGAGAGCTTTTTTCGCGCACAATTACAAAATATTAGAAAAATGGCTTTAAACTTCGTTAACTTTAGTTTAATACCAAAATAAAGTTTTTTTCGTAAATGTGTACCCACATTACGGAAGAGGATTTCAAAATCTTTCGTGATGCCTAGTGATTCTCGTCACTAATATAATAAGTTCCCTTTCAGTAGGTAGCTTCGTATATTACCGAGTTGTAATCTGGTACTGGATACACCAGTAGCCAGCCAGCTTATATTATTCCTTACCTGAAAAAGAAAAACATTTAGTTTAATAAAAAACCGGCCAAGTGCGAGTCGGGCTCGCGAACGAAGGGTTCCGTACCATCACTACATATTAAAAAAACAAAGTCGCTTCCCGCTGTCTGTCCCTATGTACGCTTAGATCTTTGAAAAGTTTTATATGTATAATAAATACATGCTTATTATAGTGCACCGTGCATTGCAGCCGTGCGAAGCCGGAGCGGGGCGCTAGTTATCTATAAAAACGGCAAAAATCGTGTGTGTTGTATGGGAGCCCCCTTTAAAATTTATTATAATCTGATTTTTAGTATTTATTGTTATAGCGGCAACATAAATACATCATCTGTAAAATTTTCAACAGTCTAGCTATCACAGTTCATGAGTACATACATCCTAGTGACAGACGGACAGACGGACAGCGGAGGCGTAATAGGGTCCCGTTTGGCACCCTTCGGGTACGGAACCCTAAAAAGTGCTTGTAAAATTTGTTATTTCATCGGCATGCAATATCGAAGCTGCAATTGACCTACTTCTGAAAAACGACTCTTTCATTGGTTGATTTCAACCGAATTTAATGGCGCGTCAAATATTGAAGGGTTTTTGAGGAATGTGTATACGAGTTCAGATTTAGAGTTATCAGGAGGCCAAAACTAGCTCGAAATGGTTCGCGTAATGGCGCGTCTAATATTGCAGGGTATTTGAGGAATGTGTATACGAGTAATAGATTTATCAAGATGGCAAAACGAGGCTCGGCTGGTGCGTCGCCACATCTTCACACCAACTTGGCTTGATCTAATTCCGTATACAATGCACTAAAGTAAAGTTCAGTTCCTAAGTTCCCTTGAAGTCCAAAATGATATTTATTACGAATCTATTTGAAGATTTTCAGTTCAAGGTTCACTGAAAATAAGCAATTACCTACCAACGCATCATTTTATTTGCTTTCGGAGCCAATTAGTAAAGTATGACAAAGTTTAATCGCTTCGTACTCGTACAAGATGTTACATTAAGCAGAAATTTTAAATTGCTTTTTGAACTCTTTAATTAGTTCAAGTTTTGACAATAATCCTCGGCCTATTTCATTGGATTACAAGTTGTTATTAAATCCAACACAATAAGCTAGCCAGATATTCTCAATAATCCATTTTGCGTTTTAGGGGGTTGCCCATCAATGCAGCTATGCTATCATCAATACATCTAAATAATTGTTTTATCGTTACGGATAGTAAAATACAGCTGCAACGTTGCAAGAGTAGATAAATGTTAAAAATCGCGTTATCATTGTCCTACATTTTAGACTCGTTCTTATCACCGATGCCATAGATGCTGAAATCATCCGGCTGTGGTAGAGACTAGAGGGACTAAACTGCGAGTGAATACTGACAACAGGGCCCGAATTCTACTAAGCTTACAAGCCTGGCACAAACTTCAATACGAGATATTTGGTACTCTACTAAAACTGGAATCCAATTCACAAGCGCCAGCGTGAAGCTAGCGTACTTCGTATTCTACTGTCCAAAACGTACTTACGTTGGCGCCAGTTTGACGCCAGCGTACTTCGTTCTACTGTCCAAAACGAACTTACGCTGGCGCCAGTTTGACGCCGACGTATTTCGTTCTACTGTCCAAAACGAACTTACGCAGGCGCCAGTTTGACGCCAGCGTATTTCGTTCTACTGTCCAAAACGAACTTACAGGTTGGCAAGAAAGTCTAGAAATTAAATGATGGCAACATAAGTGACATATTAGAGCACTATTGCGTGTTTTGATAGACAATCCAAATATGACATTAAAGAAAACACGCGAATGTTGTCTGTGAATGTTGCCATCATTTAATTTCTTGACTTTCTTGCCAACCTGTACGCTGCCAGCGTATTTCGTTCTACTGTCCAAAACGAACATACGCTGGCGCCAGTTTGACGCTTGTGAACAGTACAATTCGGGCCCAGTTGACCCTGGTTGGGTAAAGGGCAGGGTTTACGCACACCTGCCAACGACAGCCGGCCTCCGATATTGATAAAAAGTTACATTGATAAGGACAGACATTTTGGTCACTAAAGGATGCTTTACTTATGAAATAATTTCCATACGCCCTCATGCCATATTTTTATCCTAACTTCCATTTTCGAAACGACAACCGTTTCCTAAAATGACGACAGACTGATGAATTGCCCCGACCAAAAACAAAAATAAATCCGTCTAATCTTAGCATATTTTTAAACTATATTATTTTCTACTAAGTATTTTTTTCGTACCCAGTGGTTGCTTGCTTTTAACATCTAACTGCACTTAGAACAGAAACTTTTCAGGTGGAAAAAGTCTGACGAATTTATTTAACGCCGCTATGTCGTTTTTTTGTTAGCCAGTAAATAACGGAACCAGGTGAATAGAGCGGCCTATTTTTAGGGTTCCGTACCCGAAGGGTGCCAAACGGGACCCTACTACTGAGACTTCGCTGTCCGTCCGTCCGTCTGTCACCAGGCTGTATCTCATGAACCATGATAGCTAGACAGTTGAAATTTTCACAGATGATGTATTTCTGTTGCCGCTATAACAACAAATACTAAAAAGCAGATTATAATAAATATTAAAGGGGGCTCCCATACAACAAACATGCGATTTTTGCCGTTTTTATAGATTAGTACGGAACCCTTCGTGCGCGAGTCCGACTCGCACTTGGCCGGTTATTGTTATTTCATGACAAGTATCATCGAAGTTGTTGTTGTGCCCATAAATCCAGAGCTCGATCCAGAGTCCAGACTCACTCTTTGTCGAGGTACAGAAATAAATAACTAGAATAACTAGTTTTGTTAATTAATCCGCTATGCCGATCGAAAGAGCAGACAATGCATTTTTGCCCTAATGACTAATATTATACAGTTGTAAGGTCTACTACTTCCACCGAGGGTCACCAATATTATCTGAATAACTTTGACAAATCCATCACTATGACTATCATCACTTCACTACATAGTATATAATTGAAACAAAAAGTAAACTTTAGAAAAAACCGACTTCCACAAACCCTATTTGATTAGATTGAGTTTAATACTAACTGTAACCCCTTATCCCCCCCCCCCTTGGGGAATTAATTTTGTCAAATCCTATATCAGTGCTACCCCACGCGACTAAGGAACCCCTGTACAAAGTTTCATGGCTCTAGGTCCACCGGTTTAGGCTATGCGTTGCCTGCCCGTCAGCCACGCATTGTATTTGTACCTAGTATTGAGCAGATCTGGTGGCCATATGTGGTCTTCATCAGCAGTTCCGCATCACAATATTATGCTATGTGCATTTGCACGAGTTATTATGAAAAACACAAAAATCACTATAGGTCTGCCTATAATATTTGAAGAGTTCTCTCGATTTCTCCAGGATCCCATCATCAGATCCTGACCTGGTGTCAATGGGACCACCCTTGAGGTATTACCTATACGCCGAAAAAAGATTTGTTCAAATCGGTTCATAATTGGCGGAGTTATCGCGTAACAAACATAAAAAAAAACATACGGGTCGAATTGAGAACCTCCTCCTTTTTTTGAAGTCGGTTGAAAACCCTTCCCGCTGTCTGTCCCTATATATGCTTAGATCTTTAAAACTACGCAACGAATTTTGTTGCGTTTTTTTTTAATTGAGATTCAAGAGGAAAGGTATAACTGTATAACACATGCATAATATGCAAAGCCGGGGCGGATTGCTAGTACATACTAATTTGGTCATTCAGCGAGGTAATGTTTGAGTCATGTTCGATGTAGCAGGCCTAAGTGCGCTCTACACTTATTCAGGCAACGAAGGTTTAGTTGGGCGAGTTCATTAGGGATTCCAGTGGGATATTTTGTAAGGAATGTGTACAACAGG
This sequence comes from Argyresthia albistria, assembly GCA_963457715.1. Classification (NCBI taxonomy): domain Eukaryota; kingdom Metazoa; phylum Arthropoda; class Insecta; order Lepidoptera; family Argyresthiidae; genus Argyresthia; species Argyresthia albistria. The sequence continues at coordinate 2,627,863 of OY735267.1, read as the reverse complement.
CCACAGCTAAAGTAAAGGTACATGACTCGGCTTTTAAACAGTCGGCAATACGAGTTCTGACTGGTAATAGTAAACTGTTGTAAACGGTACACTTGGCATAATAAGTGAGGGTTCTACAACGATTATTTATTGTTAACGAATCAAACTATGTTTGCCGAGCAACAGTGGGGCCAATTCTCTAGGGCACACTCACTAAAATTACTTGACAATATTAGCTCCGACGCTCTTATGCGGTTGCCATAGATTCCATTTTCGAACTCACTTTTGAATTAGCTCATCAGTACATTAAAATAATTCAAAAATAAGTTCGAAAATGGAATCTATGGCGATCGCATAAGAGCTGTCGGACTTAATATTGTCAAGTAATTTTAGTGAGTGTAACCTAGAGAATCGGCCACAGTGTTAGTTTTGGACTTGTTAATTATTTTTGTTTGCTCTGGGCTGAACGAATTTAATTAACAAAGCAATTCGTAGAAATCTAAAAGTTTCATTCATAGTTCAACAGTATATTTACGTTACCCGCTGGATATATTTGAAATATAATGACCATGTAAAGAAACATATAATTAGAGTAGAGTACATAGTTCCATTTTCACTCAATTCATAATTAAAATTAATGACAGTTTAATGTTATTATCCTAGTCAGAGTTTAGTTCCTATTATACCTATATTATTAATATCTATAGGATTTGCCAAACATTAAATGGAATTTGATCATCGCCATTGCCATTCCACTTTTACTAAACCTCTATTTATTAAAAGATCTGGGGCCCTATTCTCCTACGAAACGAACAGCGATATCGGATGGATGTCTCCGAAAGGCGCAAAATTATGTATTTGGAGTGAGTCCTGATTATTCTTAGCTTTATTTACATTCCAAAATAAATGATCAGCCACGAACCATTTTCAGAATCGCAATTAATTTCGGTTCAGATTATTTTACGGCCCTGTCGTTGGCAGCTTACGACGAAACCAATTTCAAAACAATACCGACATTTTACAGCATTTTGCAATGTGACCGTCGCGTTAAGAAGCGAAGCAGATCTAAAAGCAATCTCAAGATTAGGGGTATACCTACTTAGGAAGAATATAAAAGCGTTGTTTGGCAAGAGTTTGCGGCGTAATGTAGAATGCTATTGTATTTTCCTGCAAATTGGCTAAAATTTGGTTGGCGATGGAAGGACATCGAGGACTGCGCAATGAAAGGGGACGGTAAATAAGGGACGTTAGCCGAAACGACAGGACGTTTCGCGCAAATTACATGGCACAATAATTTGTGCTTACCACATGTGTAAAAGAGTCCGTAATACAATAAGGACAGAGTACCTATATGGAACAGTAAGTTTCATAGTTTCAGCACGCGCATGTAAGAACTTCGGTATTGCATGTACCTTAGATTCACTTTAATCTAATCTTAACCCTTAATATAAACGACACAAGTTGCTTCAGACTGTAAGGCCGTTAGGCAACACTCTCTAGCTTTTTTGAGATGGGCCAGATATTTAAACATTCAATAACAGAGCTTCTGGTTGACCGAGCGAGCGAAGCGTCTCCGTTTCAGGTTTGGGCAAAAATGCTTTCGTATGTCCGTCCGGTTGTTCTCCTCTACAGGTCGCATTTATGAACCGATTCTCGTGAAATTTTGTGAGCAGGTTGGAAAAATAAATATAATTTTTTACTCGAGCCAGTTTTTAGATTTTTTTTCAAAATGGCGGAGATATGGGGTTTTAAAATGTAAAAAATTGCTACAACCCAAACGGCTCGATGGATATTAACAAATGAGGTGTCGTTGGATTCATAAAGACCATGAGAGTGAAACAGACTATATAATTTTAGTAAAAAGTCAATAGGTTGTATTAAAGATCGCGAAATGTAGTTTACAAAGTTATTGGTGCGGCTACTTTCATACTGCATGTACGTAACCAGGTACATTCATAAGTTTGTATGTGTTATTGAAAGAAAATTATTTGGGTTATTTTTTTATGTGTGTTAGCAGTTCAGCTTTCCCACCGACATACTCGCGAGGTCTACAGCTCACAGAGCCACTAGTCTAGTAGTTTCAAGCTCGATTCTCACGCAGGGGATGCAGGTTCGAATCCGTTACCAATGAGCAAAAATATCATAAGTAAAGCGGACTTTCCAACTGTGAAGGAAAACATCCTTCCTAAATATAGAATTTAGGAGTAGATTATGTAAGTTATACGCCTGTTTTGTAGATTTCGTCAGAAGTTGTAATGTAAAGCCTCATATCAAGACATTAAGCTCGCTATTTTATCAAACCACTGAAAACCCTCACCTTCTGACTAACGGGATCTTCGCCGAGAACATAATGCCTTACTTACTTACTTATCAAATTGATTGTTTATTTTTGTGAAAAAATGTAAAGCCGACACGTTGGTTTAAGAATATGTTAACCCTTCTATGGTTTAGAAGTTATGCAACAATAAATAAATAAGTGGAAAGAAAAATAAGGCCGTGTTCCAAATAGTTCGTCTTAAATACATTATGAAGCCAGGTCATGGGAAAAGTGTGTGACTCTGTTGGACTCTGTATTATGTTTGTTTATCAGCCGTTTCATTTATTCTTTATCGCAAATGTTGCCGCAGCGTATTGTTTTAATATGCCTAGTGAGAGACAACTTCTTGGTCTAGAGACAGGGCGGAGTGAATTTGTAAGTAGGTACAGAACCTTGTTGCTGTAACAATTAATAGAGACGTCCGCCGCGCGTACTCGTCGTGTTAGTGTCGCTATATTTATGTCAGAATCCTTCGATTGGGATTTAAGTGTCCGATATGGCTATAGGCTTGTATTATAATTCAAAATAATCAACACTTAATCAAATACACAAATCCTCCGGATAACCTATCCCAAGAAAAGTTTATACATACCGGAAACAGAATTTGCAAGAAACAGGAAAGAATCGCTTTCATTGCAGGCGACATAAGCTATTATGCCTAGAATATTTCAAATAATGGAATAAGTAAGCAAGGGAAGTTTCAAACGTACAATCGAGACAAAGAACACAGTTCAAAAGCCACCGGTCAAAAGCAACCGTCCACCAAAAAGGATTTGATTTTTTTGCTAATGAAAGGAAGCATCACGTAATAAAGTTAAAATTAATATTTCCTTGAGGCCCTTAATTAAACCGAAGAGCAGTTTTTGTTAAAAACCCGTCTTTAAACGCAATATCTTTGTTGTTTGGAATAGAAGCTTCAGTCAATTTTAGTAGCTGAAAATTAACTCCATCTCCATCTTTATTTATCACTTTATCATCCGTGCCGTGACAACACACGGATGCCGTGAGTTGGCGATAATACGTAACATAGTTGTTTGGAATCGCAGCATCTTTCGATTCACTTCATTTCATCCGCTTCAATGTCTATCAATTTCTCCGCGGGTTCTTCAAGAGTGCGACATAAGTGTATTGAACTCATCGTCATCACTACTTGTCACTTCTATTTCACGGGTCTCCCCTCATTTAATTTTCAGTGAGAGGAGGGTTCCGGGGTGACTGGTCTTGACAGCTCGCCGACTGAAATATTCAGGGTGTCTCGGAAATTCTAGATCTATTCTGTTCTTGGAGCGTCAAACTGGTGACTGGGCAACTGCGGTTGGAGACACTATATTGTGGTAAGTCCAAATATAGGATGCCTTTTGGACTGTAGATGCAACCGGATTTCCTAGAACATTTTGAGAACAATCTTTGTTTAGAAATAAATACAGTACCTATATGAAATGTAGGTATATCTACGAGTACATAGGTCTGAGAAAATGACAGAGTGTAAGAAAAACGTTATCAACAATAGTTCGAGGAAAACTGAGATAGGAGCGGCGTCACACAATCACCGATCAGAGCGAATCACAAAATACAATCACACATTTTCCTGTGTGACGGGATAGCAAATACAATAGGTATGTGGAGTTCTGAAGTAGGTAATATACTAAATAGTTAGGGCTACGATTTAATAGGTTGACGATATAAACTGCCTGACAAATAAATCAAGATTTCATGACATACATATTGTCATTGTCAGATAACTGGCTGATGGTTGGGTATATCGCAAAAGAAACGACGGAACATATTAAATGTCGGAAACACAAAGCGAGCGACATGTTGCCGCTGTTATAGATGATTCGCCCGAACACAGCAAATGATTCGGCGAACACAGACAGTGTGCGGACGCAGCCCAAGAAACAACACATGGGTCTCGATTAGATCCGTGGGAGTCTGAATATGGCGGTACAAAGAAGCATTGTGTCGAGGGTAGATAAGTACACGGTGAATAAACAGATATCGCTCGGAAAAGTTCTCAGAATTTGCGTATAAAAGTGTCATGTACTATTGTGTGCAGATGAAAAGAACTAGCGGAGTTTTAAACAGTTGAAACAAAAGTCGCTGGCGATGGCGGTTAGATTTGATGTTGTCTGTCGACTTTAAATTACGGGTACGCGATTGACGTGAGTTGGAAATGAGTGTGCCAGTCACGGGAGAGTAGCTTCTTTATAATGTTATTTATTAATCACGGATGCCTTACACACACAAGATCTTGATTGCAGGAAAACTGATATGTACTAAATAAGCTACCATGTTAAGTATCCTTATTAAACATTCGATGTTTGTTCTTTTTACGATCAGAAAAGCGTGTTCTTATAGTGCGAGTTAGACTCTCACACGCACCATCGTACAAGAAAAGTATTTACAAAAACACGTTTCTTGTATGGCGACCTTCGATCATATATTTGGCGAAACCCTGAATTTATTATTATTTCGTGTTGTTCAGTGTTTTTTGTTGTAGCGGCAACAGATACCTACACGTTGTGTGAAAATTTCAACTCTCTAGCTGTTACGGTTCGTGACTTAATACCCGCTGACGGGCAGACAGACAAACGAACAGACGGACAATAATAGGGTCCCGTTTGGCACCATTCGGGTACGGAACCCTAAAAACAGAGAAAAGCTGATAATTAAAAAATATTTAAATCTTTTTATCCGTTCACTGTAAAAAAAAGAAGAGAGAGACACATAGATTTGTGCCACTTTATAACCGACTACAAAAAAGGAGGGGGTTATCAATTCGGTTGTGTTAGTTTTTAACCGACTTAAAAAAAGGAGGGGGTTATCAATTCGGTTGTGATAGTTTTTAACCGACTTCAAAAAGGAGGGGGTTATCAATTCGGTTGTGTTAGTTTTTAACCGACTTCAAAAAGGAGGGGTTATCAATTCGGTTGTGTTAGTTTTTAACCGACTTCAAAAAGGAGGGGGTTATCAATTCGGTTGTGTTATGTTTTTAGGGTTCCGTACCCGAAGGGTGCCAAACGGGACCCTATTACTGAGACTCCGCTGTCCGTCTGTCCGTCCGTCCGTCCGTCTGTCACCAGGCTGTATCTCATGAACCGTGGTAGCTAGACAGTTGAAATTTTCACAGATGATGTATTTCTGTTGCCGCTATAACAACACATACTAAAAATCAAAAGAAATTTAATATTAAGGGGGGCTCCCATACAACAAACGTGATTTTTTTGCTCATTTTTGCTCGATATTGATAATGGTAGCAGGTAGACGCTTAAAATGTTCACAATATATTGAGTATATTATTTACTTAAAAAATAAATATTTAAATTAAAATTAAATTAATATTTAGGGGGGCTCCCATACATTTTTTTTGCTGTTTTTTATAGATAATGGCACGGAACCCTTCGTGCGCGAGTCCGACTCGCACTTGGCCGGTTTTTTTTATATATATTTTTTTAAATGTGTGTTACCTCGAAATCGGTATTATTTGTGAACCGATTTCAAAAATCATTTTTTTTAAATGTAAGAATGGACCTTCAGGTTGGTCTCATTTTTTGAAAATCAGGAATTCGGTCCAGTACCTAACTCTTTATTAATCTGTGCCAGTACTTAGGTTTCTACATAGAAAATATTGTCATCCAGGTATCCAAAGTTACATCACCCAGAGCTGAATGTGGTTTGTTACATAGTTATATACCCTGTGACGTGAAAACCAGAAACAGCGATGTCACAAACATACATCCAATACAAGACACGAGGTTTTTCTGCCAATGAACACACTAAATTGAAAGCGAACTCAAAGGTACACAACTCTTGATAGGCGGTACTGTATGCTATTCAGCGTTTGAACATCATTCTAATCTAACCTACTTACATAATTTGATAAAAGTTTGTTCTCCGTTACCTCCTTTTAACCGAGACCATCACATCATTCTCATTACCCGAGACATTTCCTTATCCACTGGATATCGCCAGTTCGTGACTCTCCGATTTTCCATTACGAGACCCTTTTAACGGTTAACAAGTGAAAAATGGAGTCCAACTAATTTTCCATCAAACGCTTCAAGTTAATTTTGTCATATTTCGTGACAAATTATTATTCCAGAATATCGTTGCGTCATCAACATCATCATGCGATATAGTGCTATAAAATTAATGGCAGTTCGTCACGGAATATACCAGCTGAGGTACTGCCACAGTTTGGTACACAATCGGAGTGCAATAAAGGACGGGCTCACGGGCGGTAGTCCAAAAATATAAATAAAAACTGCAACTGAATATACTCTTAATTGAATCAGCAAGCATTGCTCGGTCACCCAGCCCCCTTATTCGCTAACTCAGTGATGATCACTCAATGATGATCCGTAAAAATTAAGAAGTTATTGGTGTCGTTCAATTATAGTGTAACCAAAGGATATCTAAATAAGTCGGATAATATCAGCCGACTTATTTTGATATCCTAATATAATGTAACCGTTAGAGTGCGCAAATCAGTTAGAGTGTAGCAAATCAATAAAGTGCGAATATTAGCAATTTTAATAAAATTAAAAATGTATTAATTCTTGCATCCATAACTTTTGTAGCTATTAAACAAAATGTAAATTATGACTGTAGTCTATGCAATACAAAATACGAACCTCCCGATTTTTTTTTGGTTTATTTTATCACAGTGACCGAGTTATGAATTTTGGAAATTTTAATTTTTAATACGCCAGACAGAACGCACTGCTCAAAGTTTGCACCGAATGACGGCGGAAATGGGAAAACAAACCTTTGAGCGAATTTCACGTTTGAATTTGTATGAGAATTAAATTTAGTACACGCGATCCGTCCGAGCTGCGACTCGCAGTCGCCTTAATTGGTATAATTAAACATACCCAGTAATCTCAAATTATAAGTTATGGCCTGTTTCCCGATTGCTGATTGCAGTTATTCAAACAACCGAACGATTTTCTTGTTACAAACAATTAATTGTTTTGTTTTGAAATTACCTGATTTTGGGTTACAGTCCCTGGAAAGGACAATGCCCGGCGAGCTTATGAATCTATCTAATAATGCAGGCTTAGTCCCATCTCCGGCCAGAAAGCAAAGCAAATAGTAGGTAATCCATACATACATATGCTCACGCCTTTTACCCGAAAGAGAGGTAGGCAGGGACTAAAGGCCTCCACTTGCTACGATCCTGGCATAGTACGTAATCCCAAACAATATAAATGAGGTTGTAATAAGTCTTGTAAGCCAGTCTGACACGATCGCGATTTAACATTATTATAGCTTTCCGGAAAAGCTGAAGCCCCTAATCCCCGTGCCCACTCTAAAGAAGTTATTAAAATTCTGACCTTCTCGCCTCGCCGATCCCTTACAGCTGGATTATTTATTATTATTTATTGATGTAATTTGGGAGGCCCTTACTTTGAAATACCTTTCTTTGTAGTCCAATATTAAATCCGATATTGGGCTGATTTATTAGCTGTCGTGCATACTATACTGCGCGGTAAACACAATATCACGGCACGAGCGACGCCAGCAGAGTTACCATGTGCTTGTACACCACTCGGATTTGCCTCCACTTTTTATACGACGCCGTGAGCCATCAATAACGACCCCTCCTTTGCAATATAAATTTCGGAAGCTGCTCTAGAAAGGCCTTCCAGTTAGTAGTATGTATGTACCGAATATAACAAGAGGACTTGTGTTTTCTAGGTATTCTTTCTTATCTGTAACTTTCGCAGTTAATGCTCCCTAAACACATTTATTTTGATTGATTGTGTAATGTTAGAATATGATAAATCATACAAATAACGGTTCAACTGATCAGGGGCCCGATGCTGCTCTGAGAAACGCACTTATATTGGATCGCTACCGCTTCTAAAACATCCAAAATGGCGTCATTTGGTATGCTCCTAAAGAATCGCAAATAGATCGTAAATAGATTGCAAGCAAGCGTATGTACGGGTGATTTATAAGCGGTAGCGATCCAATATAAGTGCGTTTCTCAGAGCAGCATCGGGCCCCAGGATTACAGACAGAAATCTGAGAATCCTACGACAAACGCAATCAATAACCTTTCCAACGCATGTAGTGAAGGTAAAGGCCTTGATGGCTAGAACCTGCGTGATCGTCTTGACGTGACTTTCAATGGCAGAATTGATGCAATGCGGGGCGGCTCCCGATCCCACTCGGCCGGTCGGAGCGAATGGAAGCCAGTCGGCCGAACAAGGAGGGATGGCCCGAGTCCAACCGAAGCGACAGTAATAAATTACCTACTTAGATTGAGATCTGTGTCTTTTAAGGAAAATGCGATTTAAATAGCCACTGAAAGAGAGTGCTAATCAAAGAGGGAATGGAATTTAACTGAAAGATGATATTCATAAAAATGCACTAAAGGTATGGTTTCAAGTTTTTCAGGCTGTCTGTTCAGTAATTTCGAACGCGAGATATCTAACATTAATATCTGAACAACTTTGGCGACTCTATACGTTTATAAACATGTTGGTATGGAGTTATTTCGCCTAAGTCTGTATAAGTTATAACGAGAATAGAGTTAAATCAATTTCCACCTGTCGCGCCTTATTTGTTTAGGGTTTGTCGCCTGAATACCACAGATACTGCTGCGCCTACGTCGTCAGTCAGGTAATTAATTAGAATACTATTGCAGGTAATATTAAGTAATTTGCTTTTAATAAACCTGTTCGCATTTTTAATTAGAATATGCACGCAATTCTTCGCGAACTATTGAACTGTTAATGAGAGCAGCCATTGTGACAATTCAATTTCCTAACGACCCAAGAAATCTGTTTATGTAAGTGGCATAGCAAATCAGAGAAGCCAGTAGCACTACCATCGATTCAGCCGAAATCGACAAGGCTACGAATAATCCGCCATATTGCCTAGTCCTTTGTGGTGGCGGGCCATCGTCACGGAACGGTGGCTACAAAACTAAATGGAGAAATTGTAATTGGATACACTTGCATCGGGCTATTGATATTGGGCGTAGATAATGGGCCGGATTGCTGGCCTGGAAGAGCATCACGAGTTCACGACAAATTACGCCACGAAAAATATTATCGACGATGGAACGTCTGTGCCACCTGGTATTTTATCAATGACTTGGAGTTTTTGTGTCTTATCTGTTGCGTATATACACAGAAGAGGAGTCATTGCGTCTGTTACTGTTTGTGTGTAATAAAAAAATATGAATTATAAAGAGAATGATATTGTTGGATTTAGTTTATTTATTCGTCACATATTAGATAAAACAAATAGGCTTGTGGCCTGTCAAGTCAAAATAGATACTTTTTATGAATTGTCAAAACGGTACTTTTGGTCTTTTGTTCCTGAGTTCTATGAAATAACAACAGAATGACGTCATGTAAAAGTGCCATTAAATGCTGTCTTTTTTTGCACTAAATTGACTTTATAAAATATATCTGCTGGAAATGTACAATTCTGAGAATGTCAAGCCATTTTGTACATAATGCTTCAACTTAAGACTTGTTCCTAGATGATGGATTACCGTGGCCACAAGCCTATTACCGGTGTGTCATTGGAACCACAAACAGCGACTTTACAATGACAAACATGTAAACATTTAAGTTCCTGCCTAGCCAAAATTCGAACCCGAGATGAACAGTCAGTCAACCAGATTTCCGACGATCTTTTGGCACGCGGTCACAGGTGGAACTTACGCTTGAGAAATGAAATGTCTGTTTGATGGATGACAGGTTCGTTGCGTAGAAGTGGCGCCCCCCTGTAAACGTCACTCACGCGTTAAAGATTGTTGGAAGACTGTGTACAGAGCCACCGACTAAGCTGTTCAGGTGGGAAAAATTGGTACTACGGACTTGTCATCCGCCATCAAAGAGAATACATACTACAACTCAAACTCAAATGTTTATTGCGTTCTAAGTGTTGTACAGATGTTACATTATAGGGTCGTGGCACCAGTCCCAAACCAGGAGCCAGTCGTTGACCATTTTCAACATTAATTTAAAATACTAAGGTCGTGTCGAATTTCCCGCCACTTTTTGTGCGGTTGGCAACCTTGTGTGTCCTTCACAGATCAACCAATAGCATTTAACTGTGAATATGGCGCCGCATATGTCAGTCAGATTGATTTACCGGAAACACCTCTCGTTCACTTCGTTCCGGGCGGCCATTGTAACTAGGCGTCGCGTGCAGGTAAGATTTTTTAATCGCTTTGAATCTTTGACTGGGGATATTGTAATGTGTTGTTTTTGTTTTAATACATAGCTTAGGTGGATAAACTTACAAGAATACAAAATAATTTTAGTATATTTGGCCGTTTTCATAATAAAATTACGCTGGTTAACTACTGGAACTCAAACTCGATATTTTGCCAATAGTTGACCAATTGGACAAACACTGGTGAATTTCGTTTTTTTGCTATATCAATTATTTTCTTTTACACTAATCCTCGGTTACTTTAAGTGATAGATCTTGCATTCTGAACACTTGACTAACTCACACAAGACCAATGGTTGACCACTGGTTAAATACTGGTGCTTTTCATACTACATGTTCGATCTAATAGTTGACCATTTTTGATTTTAACAGACAATGCCGCCAGTAAAACGAAAGGTGTTTTTCAAGTATAGTGAAGAGGATGTGACAAAGGCTATAGAAGAAATAAGTAAGGGTGCTAAAATACGAGAGACATGCCGCAAATATGGAGTTCCTCACTCAACCATCATAAACAAAATTCAGTTTAGTTAAGTTAAGTTAAATTTTCAAGACTGTTAATGTTTCAAATACTTTGTAAGTTGACTGTCGTACGGTCCTAAAGTAAGAATTTATGTATGCCACAAGATTGATCTCAAAATAAACATTTTAACCATTAATTATTCGATTTTATTAGCTGGTCAACTATTGGTAATTTCATAGGTAAATTACTGGACCTCGCTGGTCAACCTTAGGAACTTTCCGACTTTTTGCGTGTGTATATTTTTTATGAATGAAGTATTATATATACTGGATTTTTATTTATTCTTATCAATGACCCACTAAGTAGGGAATAAAAATACATTTCGCTCATTAAATTGGGTGATAAAGGCTAGAAGCTAGCAGAAATTACATCTGAAAATTTCTCTTAAATGGTTTGGGACTGGTGCCATGACCCTATGTAGGAACTTATGACTTAGAACCCTTTTCGGGTATTGCACAGGTAATAATCTCACATACATGTGAATCTTATATAATAGGCTATCCTATATAAAAAATATCTTAAATATTATTAAATATTATATTATTAAATGTCCGCTATTATAGAGACTACTATGACATTAGCGACCGCTATCAACTGAACAGCTAAGTTGGTGGCACTCTGGTGGCACTGTATACAGCATGGAGCGAGCAACTGACAGATCCCTGGTGTACAGTTAGTTGTACAGTCAACAACATTCAAGTTCCTTTTATTTTTTAACCGACTTCTCAAAGGAGGAGGTTTACAATTCGTCGGGATGTTTTTTTTTATGTATGTGCCCCGCGATTGCGCCTAGACGGATGGACCGATTTGGAAAATTAATTTTGTTTCAAAGGGTTTACCTTCCCATTGGTACCATGGACCACCAGGTCAGGATCTGATGATGGGATCCTGGAGAAATCGAGGGAACTCTTCAAATATTATAGGCAGACCTTAGAATGATTTTTGTGTTTTTAGTAATAACTCGTGCATTTGCTCACGGTAAGCATAATATTGTGATGCGGAACTGCTGATGAAGACCACATATGGCCACCAGAACTGCTCAATACTAGGTACAAATACAATGCGTGGCTGACGGGCAGGCAACGCATAGCCTAAACCGGTGGACCTAGAGCCATGAAACTTTGTACTTAGGTTCCTTAGTAGCGTAGGGTAGCACTGAGACAAAATTAATTCCCCAAGGGAGGGGGGGGGGGAAATAGGGGTTACGGTTTCTATAAAACTCAATAACCAGCCAAGTGCGAGTCGGACTCGCGCACGAAGGGTTCCGTACTATTATCTAGAAAAAAACGAAAAAAAATACACGTTAGTTGTATGGGAGAGCCCCCCTTAATATTAAATTTCTTTTGTTTTTTAGTTATAGCGGCAACAGAAATACATCATCTGTGAAAATTTCAACTGTCTAGCTACCACAACGGTTCATGAGATACAGCCTGGTGACAGACAGACAGACAGACAGACAGACGGACGGACGGACGGACAGACGGACAGCTAAGTCTCAGTAATAGGGTCCGTACGGAACCCTAAAAAGCACTTGCCATTGGTTTCTATTCTAACCAAATAGGGTTTGTGGAAGTCGTTTTTTTAAGTTTACTTTTTGTTTCAAATCTGTAGTAGCATCACTCAAGCAACTATTTCGCCGTTGACGTCCAGCCTCTTTGGTACTGTTATAGAAATGGCATGTAATTAATATTTCAGTTCGTTCAGTAAATGAAGAAACTTCCACGAATACTTGAATTTCCTGCCATAATCGCCCCCGTCTGAAATAACTCAGCTTGCTTGCGGGCAGGAGGAAGTGCTGCTATTTTTAGTAATACTACGGGTTATTCCCTAAGTCATCCATTCTTATGGTTATGGATACTCTCTGTACACTCTCGCGCGAGACTATTCCATACTTATAATTCTTCTTCTTCTTCTTCCTATAATTTAATAAACATAGTATCCAGAAAAAGGCCCGTACCCTTAGGTGCTAATACATATGACTATGTAACTCAGTAATGAACATCAGTCTCGGATAAGATTGCGCGAGAGTGTACAGTGTACATTAGTGTAGTGATAGAACTTAGGCAGAAATAGTAAATAATTAAGTCTAAATCAAACAAAGATAAACTAGTACTTCTTCGGAATTAATTATATTGTAAACAAAGATAAGCGAATGCTATTGGTTCACTCAAGATATTTTTAAGCATTGGTATCAAAAAAATAATTGAATACCTAAATAAAATAATCTCACTAAGTTTGAGTTCACTTAATTTTAAAGTGTCTAACAGTGTAACCGCACCACAACAAGATAGCGTCACGCAACTTCCCGTACGGTGACGAATTGTATCTTATTCTGTACTCCATTTTGCGTGACAGGAGACAAAACGCAACAGGAGTGCCAGATTTCAAACGGATACTCGGTTATGTGGATGTCAGGCGCACAGTTCTACAAACTAATCCCATGACAGTGGCTATAGCGAGAGCGCGAAATGCAGGTTTGTTTGTAGCCGGGCGCGGCACGTCTCGCTGCGTGTCGTCGTCGCTCGTCGCCAAGCCAAAACCGGAATATTGGGCCATCGCTATAGTAATAGCCATGCCATTCGTTTGTAGGATCCGGGGACAGGACACTTGGCCGACGAGTCAGTCGACCAAGTGTAGTCGGTTCAGGGTGTAAAGCTCAACTAGCAGCCAAGTGGTTCCGAACAGTTTTATTGTCAATCAACTCTAGTTTTGAGTAGTGCTAATACGTGCAATCCATCATTGGCCTTTTCATCTTTTCAGATGTTTATTACAGCTGCTGTGTGTTGTGGGAGTCACATTTTCTCTTGTGACAGAACAGACCGATTCGGGATCTGCACTGCCTGCCACAGCGATCACAAGCAAATTCGGCGTTAGGTGGTGGAGCCGGTTGTTTCCGTGCTAGCCGTTTTCTCTTGAGATTTTCCAACCACTGTTTGTCGTGCCTGGTTCTGCCCTGGTGTAATAGGTGTCTCCATCCCAGTCTGTCCAGTGCCAGAAGTTCCCAGTGGTTTGATTTTAAAGTCCTCCATGGCGCGCTTGCAAGAGTCCTTGAACCTGAGCATGGGGCGCCCGACAGGTCTTTTTCCGTCATCTACATAGTATTTGGCCGAGCATCACTTTACGGGGTAGTCTGTCAGCATCTTGTCTTTGTACGTGCCCCAGCCATTGCAGTCTTCTCTGTTTTAGAGTAAAGGTACCTATTAACCATGCAGTTTTGAAGAAACATCGCGATATTGAGCTTGTTAGATACACGATGATACGCCTAATGTACCTATTTATAATTTTCAGTGTGATTCAGCCCTTGAATTGGTTTTGTGTCGTTAGAGTATACTTGGCACAAGCCATAAATCATTTAATAATTGCTAGGTTTGTGATCCTTCCATACAATTTAAGTCAACTTCTGTTGAAATATGTTTTTAAACGTAACGTAACGAAAACGGTGTTTAACGAATTTGCATTTGTTCCTATAGTTAACCTTACTGTTTTAGTTTAGCAAATTAACTCTTTGCACGAAACTCATTATTGAGCATGTCCTAAAATTTTTACTTTTTTGTCTTAGTTTCGGATTTTTTTAAATCATTTCCACTTAAAATTACGAGCTATTTTCACCCCAATAGGAGAAAAAAGTGTACCAACGTTTTGTTTTTCTATTTTATTACCATTTTCCATATAATTTGTAACAACTTTGGATGTCTGAAAAGTATAATAAGTATGGAAATGAGGCACTTTTTTCTCTTATTTTGTTACCGTTTTCTATAGCATTTGTATGGTGGTAACAAAGTTGAAAGTATGAATAAATATATGGAAATTTTAAGACATTTGTTCTCCTATTGGGGTGAAAAGAGCTGGTGATTTTGAGGAGAAAGAAATTAATAAAAAAAATCCGAGAATAAGACAAAAAAAAAATGGCATTTTTTTAGGACATGTCTATTATGAAACGTTAATTCAGACGGACTCGACCAACTAAGATAATTTATTGTTGAATATTAAGTACCTATTTCCATTTATTTTAATACAAGGCCCAACAAGACAAGCGATTCAAATGATTTGGAATCCACATCTAAATTCAGATGCGTTATCTAACGGCTGTTTAAATATCACATGCAAATGTTTTTTAGTCGTTTGGAAACCGCTACCAGGCCGTCCGGTATACTCAATAGTCTCAAATCTCAAAACTTGAATCGGAATTATTAAAACCTCAGCTCATATTGAGGACGCCGGATGACGCGGTCGCGACAACCGACGGGCCTTTCATTTCCATCTACAGCTAGAGGCCAATTTCTTAGAAATACAAAAACATTTTAACAATAATTGGTTGGTCGAATTTCGAAACGATTTATACGTATCTTAGGAAGGAATAACCGGCCAAGTGCGAGTAGGACTCGCGCACCAAGGGTCCGATCACACTTGGAGAGCGTAACACCTGTAATTAGGTTTCCAACTTTCCACATAAAAAACTAAAGTATGATGTCATCTATGTAAACCAAATTGAATATTTTTTTAGAAAGACAGAAATTTGCAGTTTTCAGATTTTTCCCTTAACTTGTGCTATAAGACCTTGCTTCGTGCCAAATTTCATGATTCTAGGTCAACGGGAAGTAGGTACCCCCTAGGTTTTGATTCCCTTGCGAATATCAAGCAATTTCAGCAAAATTGAGACATATGCGGTATCTTTTGATTGCGTTGACCTATAAGTTTAATTTTTTCACAACTTTAAGAGATCATAGACTTGAGTAATCGATATTAGGTAATTTCAACTTTATACCTCCATGCGTTTATGAGAAAAAGTCTTAACAGACGGTATGACAGACGGACAGACAGACAGAAATTTACAGCTTTCGGTTTTTTCCCTTTACTTGTGCTATAAGACCTACCTTCATTCCAAATTTCATGACCCTAGGCCAACCGAAAGTACCCTATAGGTTTTGATTCCCTTGCAAGTTCCACGCGAGTTCATACAAATTCAGCAAAATTATGATATAATATCGCGGTATCTTTTGATTGCGTGGACCTAGAAGTTCAATTTTTTCACAGCTCCAAGGGACCATAGACCTGAGTAACCGATATTATTTTAACATGCTACCTCCACGCGTTCCTGAGAAAAGGGGTCGTGACAGACGGACAGACAGACAGACAGACAGACAGACAGACGGACAACAAAGTGATCCTATATGGGTTCCTTTTTTTCCTTTCAAGGATCGGAACCCTAAAAAAATTATTTCAAATAGAACTTAGATTATTTTGTAAGGAACCTTTGATGCCACAGCTGGATTAAGAGATGTAGTGGTATTTCGCTAAACAGATCTTCTGATAGCATTATAATTTGATGAAAGATAGTAATCGAAAAGAAATCAGTGGGTTCAGTAAAATGGCCTGAGTCAGTTCCTTAGTTGTGTAACCAACCACACTATCATACGATCGATTCATACGATCGGAATATTTTATCATCGTCAGGAGAAATATCAAACTAAACAACACGCTTCTATGTGGTGGGAAAGGTATCTTTGGTACCCATGACGTTTATCCAATGATATAATGCTCCATAGAATGAAAGCTTTGTTGCTTTTAACGAAATGAAGAGTTTAAACTCTTTAAACTAACTCTCTGTTTATTTATACAGAGATGACGATTTACTAGATTTGTAATAATTAGGTCCCCATTACAGACTCTACTTTCTCCTTCCATTTGGAGCTATTCAGTTTATAATTTAGCGAGCAATCGAACCCTCCCTCCTGATGGCATGGCAACACTGCGCGACCACGACCATGCACCTGCGCGCTCGCACAAACCGGTTGCTACAAACTTGATTTCTCTCCCGCCTTCACCGACCGACCAACACACAGCCGCGCCACCTCTCTCCAATCTCCGAGTTGTCTTTTTGCCCTCTGATGAAGCTAGAAGCTTCAACCTTCAACAAAGCATCACTTATCGAGTTTGACAGCTCAAATTTTGGAAACCCTTTGGCACGTAATGTCATACGATAGATTCTGTGACATTTTATAACAATCTGAGTAATCACATTAACATTTGGTCTAATAACACAATAATAATAAAAACATACGTCTTTGGTTGTGCCACAAACAAAACTTATTAATGTCTAACAAAGACCCACTTATTTTAAATAATAGTCAAGTTAACACTAACAGGCACTACACACCACATTTTCTTCCAATCACACACTCACCACACTCCCCATCTTCTCTCCCACTAACATAACTCACCTACACTACAGACCAAACTATTAACAGCCACCCTCAACCTAATTTTGCCTCTAAAATGTCTTTGTTTAACTTTTGCTGTTCAAGCTCATATTTTTACATGTCAGCAGTAATATTAATATTTCTATTTTTATTTTAAATGTCAAATTGTTTATACACTATGTAGTATTTTAATCTGAGCCATTTATTCTAGTGGGAAGTAGCAGCAACTTATCTTAAAACACAGGGTTCGCCCTTTTTTAGGGAGTAGCGATACATCCCTTGTTTACTATGCTAAACAAGTTTATAATGTACATGTCTTTCTGAAAATAAACGATTATGATTATGATTATTACGTGGCAAAGGGTCCATTTGGTGTCTATGATGTATACACCTACCAAAATTTGAGCGACGACAAGATACATGATAAATAAATGGCCAAATGAATTTAAAAAAGTAATCTGCGCCTGAAGAAGACCCATGTAAGTAAATAAATACAATGGTACATATACTATACCCTGCCTGACGAGAGAGCCTGAGGGTAGATAGATAGATGAACCGTTTATGTTATTAATAGACATGGTTGGTATTGGTACTCAGTAAATAATAATAATAATAAAAAACAGCAATTTTCATTTTTGTATTACCTTCTTATTGTGATAATTTACTTAAAAATTAAGTTATTTTTGGTGCGAAAAGATTCCTGAAATAGAAAGCTTTTTCAGGATTCTTCTCCGCTAAGCTCTGTTTTGTTTTGTCCAGGTACTCGTTAATTTTGAATCTGGCTAAATTACGTTTAGAAGCTTCTAGTGCGACTATTGTGTAAGTAAATCCATCTGTTTGGATTTTTGGCAAATTAGCGTCCTATTCAGATAGTCTCAAAAATGCCAACGGAGCCTGAAGAAAAAAGAAGAAAGAGACTTTGTTGGTGCGTCAACAATTTAGTTTATATGTCCTCCATTTGTTATGATGTCCAACACTGAATTGATCCCGTTGAGATGAGCTTTATTACAGCTATGCCCGACAAAATGTACATACATATGAAACAATCATTGAACATAAACAGCCTAAAATTTTGTTTCATCGCTGCGAAAGGGCACCGGGAGGAGTGGCTGTTTGTTCTGCGCCGAATTGGCGAAAGCTGCAAACGTTTTTTTTCTTGTTGATATTTGTGTTAGGATGTTATGTCAATTTCTCGCAAGGCGACAATCGACAATTCCCTCGGCATCGCAGCCGTTTCACAGCTCGTGTTGAGCTCGGCAAGAAAATGAGATTAGGACAGATTGGGCTGCGCAAGCAATCTCTTCTAAACAACATACTTATAGTCTAGGACGCCCCCAACATGGATCAATGGATCTTACCGTGCTTGATCCGACACGATGCGGAAAATTTCCCTAGCAATATCAGCTCACAGATTTTTGATATCTGAGAAGGCACCTAGTCCGCCATTACCTGACAGCTCAACTAGTATATAGTGTACTCTTCTTACCTTATTGCAGACAAGACAAAGATAAACTTCATTTAATATTAAAGTTGGTAGGTTCCTACTAGCCGTTATAACAAAGTAAAGTGTAAATAATTCAGATAATTTCACTAGCTAGCGATCAGAATTCAAATTCAAACTTGAACCTACTTACTCCTGTTTATTAAGTAAGAACCGTGTGGGCAAACTTACAAGCACTTATCGAAGTAACGAAGAGCAAAACTTCAACAAGCAATGTACTTAAGTACACTAAGTTCAATGTTTTCTACGCCCAAAGCATTCCCCGTAAGGTACAGAATGTTTCAAAAAGTATATTGAGACGTGTGTCGGGCAGTACAGTGCTTGGGGTAGAGCAACTTGCAGATGTGCGAATATGCAGATCAGCTCTATGGATGCATGTGTTAAGCCTACCCAATATGGTGGGGCGAGAGCTAACAGACCCTGAACTGCACGACTGACGATGCTATCATTGCAATGGCTTTAATTGCACTGATTTTCCGAGTCGAACAAATACAATAACAGAACATTCGATCTTGTCGCTAATTCTCGTGGTTTTAGATTAAATTCGGCACCGGAATCGAGAGTAGTGTGTTGAGTATGGGACTTACTAAATTATCAGTCATTCATTGTATCAATTCAAGATATCAATAGCTAATTTCCTTCTTAACATTCCAGCTTTACTTTATTCCTGGTATTTCAATTTCTTCAAATTAATTGGTGTACATAACACCAACTTTGCCAAATTAAATGAATTATTAAGCTGAGGCCCCCTGTGTACCTCTTAATTCTGGGAAGGCGCGTAACATTCTATCTAAGAAATTGCACGAAACAACTTTTGAAATTCAAGTTTCCATTTCTCTAATTTAATCGCGATAACCTAACGTCATAGGATTGTCATTTGTCTTTTTAAATTTTCGTCCAACTCAAAGATAGAATGTTTACTCATTGTTAGAATCACGTTTGAAAAACAGATTCTCATTAAATATACCCTATCCTACTTTATTCGAGTAATCCTTAGGGTGGATCCATTATGCAGGTTACTGCACTTGCTGTGTCATGCATCAGGAGGCTTTGCTTACTCAACCGAGTCTCCGCATCTTTTTTTACGGAGGCACATCTAAATAGTGACTTTTAAATGTCATATCGTGATCACGAGGATGATTGCTCGTTTTTTGCTAGATTTGTTGACCTTACTTGACTTAGGTAAGTGAAGTTACATCATATCACAGTGTACCTACTCTAATCTTCTTAGCGGACAAACCGGAAGGTAAATAATAAGCTATTAATAATAAAACTTCACTTTTATCGTCGGATATCGTCGTTTCCGGAATCGATGACACTAGCCCGCCCTCATAAACTCAACCATGCTATAGGTACATAACGTCAGATTACATTCAAATATTTTAAGGAAAATTAAACTTCAAAAATGAATCATTTACTTCCCTTATCAGAGGATACATTTCTTTATTTATTCGGGACACGTGACATGATTTTTAGATTGTTTGAATTTTGCCATCAATCATGCAATATAAAATGCCGACTCAGCTTGTTTAGGTGAATGTTAGAAGGCACGTATTGTATGATATTCCGCCAGAGCAACTGACTAGATATAGTTAACCTTCGCAGAGCGTCTCGTAACATTTGCAAGCACAATAATACAACGTAATAAAACAACGCTCGGAGCTCTGAGCCTCAAGCACGAGTATTTAACAGCGCAATACGTGTTCGAGTTCAGATGAAATGAACCTTATGAGTCTTATGATGACATTGCAAATAAGAGTCACTGACGTTTCAATAACTTTATCGATGCGTAATATTTCAGCGCTCCAAGCTCCGGCCCGGCAGAAGACACAGTGAGGACAGAACTCTAAAAATATAAGATGTATCTGATAGATGAGACGAGTCGAGTTATAAGGACTTAAGTACCTCCTAAACCATTTTACCTAAGAATACAAAAAACGCGACCTAATAGTACTAAATAAATCTACTTAGCTCATTAATGTCCTTACCGAGAGGCTTTTACCTGGATTCGAATAGAATCGATTCGATAAATATCGCTCGGGCTAGCTTGGACCCCCCTCGCACTTGACTGGATTTTCAAATAGAGGAGTAGATTTATTCATTATTTCTCGATTCAGATTGAAGAATTTCTGTATTAGCACGTTCGATTGGCGTCTTGACGTCTCATTCTTTCAGCAAGTTTGTCCATTGTAACATTTGTAACAGCTTGAGGGACGAATGATCCTTTCAAGAGGTGTGAAAAGGCTGTTCGAGAGAACTTCACGCTTCTAAGCGATAAGCGGTTGTTGTAAGTACCTGGAAGTAGGTCAAGATATTGAATGCCCAACCTCGTAAAGTAACACTGACCCTAAATGTACATGACGTCGGAATTTCTAAAGCTCTGTTCCGTACAGTTCATGAGCCCCAGGTTCATTTGTCCGATAATTATACCTATAAGGCTGATTTGTTGGTTAAAATACTGTATTTAATTATCGACAAGGTTTGCAATTACGCTATGGAAATAAAAACACCTGTTCGAACCAAAATAACGTGGGCGAATCTGGAGTTATTAAATTCTCTGATTTGTTCGATGTCGAAAGAAGTAAAGCTATTTTTAAAGCAAGCAATAAAAGATCCAATGGCGTGTTTTTACCAAAATATTATGGTTGATTACATTCGCAGAATAAATCGAAAGTAGGTAAGTAGGTACTTAGAATATCGAATACCAATTTTAGCTCAGAGGAAACATTTAAAATACCAATCATAGATATTTTATAAAAACGGAAGTACTGATGTATTTTCTTTGCATAACATGAGTGCTATCGAATCCCGCAGGAAATTAATGTTGAAAGTTGGTGCAGTTCTTTTATATCTCATTTTATGAGGCTTGGTGTGATTTCGGATCCCGATGCACTGCAGTCAATAGGGTCGTAAAATAGCAGCACCGCCAGCATATACACACCAATTTCGTTGAATAATCTAATCTAGGTTGATCTTTCTTTCACTACTTAGCTAATTTGATTGTAAAGTTTTTGACTTAAATCCAAAATATTCTTTTGATGACTCCCACTTTTAACTATCCTATCTTTAGAGAAGCGTGATGGAAACGTGTTGAAACGGAAACATTTCATAAGTTATGTCTTCTGCATGAAGCCTCCCACAGCCAGTAGAACCCAAGATCCCATTAGAGCGGGCCGACGACGACGGGCGGAGACTACTCCAGGGAACTTTAATTTGTGTTGAGAGATCTCAGATGCGACGCGACGCGCCAATTTCGGTGTTACCCTCATTTGACCGAGTAAATATGGGGAGGGGCGGGAGGCGTTCAGGGATGGGAGAGGCCCGGCCTAGGTAGCTTTCAGGGTTTCAATTTAGAGCATGGACAGGAAGTTAAGAGCATTGCCGACCCGGGGTTGAAATGCCCCAAGCTACAATTACGCAGCTAATCAGTCCAGAAACAGCCTACATCGTTCGTCAAACCCTATCATTTGACATTTCCAGCATTAAATACACAACTCATGTCGATACATTAGGCAGCTTACGAAATATTCGCTCAGCACGCGAAAAGTAAATTAAGTCCTCAGTTAAATGCCGGTAGGACAGAAGGGTCATTTTTTGAGATTAGGCTCTCCGTTTTATTAGGTAGAAATGTGGCAGCCGTTTCACATTCCTTATGCATAGGAAAGAAATTCAGCGATGTTTACTCGCTTTGCCGAATGTTGGAAAGCTAAGCATAGCAAAGTTGGGTAGTTAGGTAAGGATGTAGGTTTAGCAACTTTGCATTAAATTCGGTAGTGATTTGATTACCTTTTAGAATTGCTGTAAAATCACAGTTCTTGTCGGCTTCCATACTTTTCCCCATAAGTACACTGTTGTAGTGATTGTTGGTATTCTTTAAAACTTGTGTTAGCGCGGCAAGAGCCATGTCCATGGTCATCGCTCTGGATAGGTACTCTGGACTTATGAATTATGAGCCCATCAGAAAACAGCTACCTATACCCACCTAGTACGTACCTACCTATTTCTGATGCTTACCTTTTCTGATGCGCAGTTTTCCTCTGACTTGTGGTGAATTGCTCGGAAAAAAAATATCCCGACAAATTGTAAACCTCCTCCTTTTGAAAAGTCGGTTAATAATTGAAACAAAAAGTAAAACTTAACAAAAACACCGACTTCCACAAATCCTATTTGATTAGAAACGAAAGGTTTACAATTAGTCGGGATTTCTTTAATGTATGTGCAGTACACCGATTGCACCTAGACGGATGGACCGATTTGGAAAATTATTTTTTTGTTTGAAAGGGTTCAACTTCCAATAGGTCCCATTGAAACCAGGTCAGGATCTGATGATGGAATCCTGGAGAAATCGAAGGAACTCTTTAAATATTTATAGGCTTCTATCTTCCTATATTGATTTTTGTGTTTTTCATAATAACTCGTGCATTTACTCATGGTAAGCATAATATTGTGATGCGGACCTGATGATGAAGACCACACATGGCTGCCAGAAATGCTCAATAGAAATTTAGAAAAAAAAGCAATAGAAAATTTATTTATTAAATAACAATCTACTATGCGTGGCTGACGGGCAACGCATAGCATAGGTACAAATAGAAATTTAGAAAAAAAAGCAATAGAAAATTTATTTATTAAATAACAATCTACTATGCGTGGCTGACGGGCAACGCATAGCATAGCCTACACCGGTGGACCTAGAGCCATGAAACTTTGTACAGGGGTTCCTTATGTAGCGTAGGGTAGCACTAAGATGGGATTTGACGAAATTAATTTCCCAAGGGGAGGAATAGGGGGTTACGGTTTGTATTAAACTCTAGAAGCACTTGACATTGGTTTCTTATCAAATAGTGTTTGTGGAAGTCGGTTTTTTTTAAATTTTACTTTTAGTTTTAATTATAGGTATTAAACACAATAATTATCCACCTACTTATATCTAAGTTTCTGCAAAATATAGCACAATACCTACTATTAGTTATTCTGTGCTAACTTACCAATAAGAATAACTTAGGTACCTATTCCTACACTATTACCTATTACCTACTCAGAGACTGCTGGTAGGTATATTATTTTATTATACATATCGTACATTGCAGGGAGGGTGTCAACAAAACACGTCTCTAGTAGGTAGGTAATTGGTAACCCGGGACCCCCTTTGATTTATAGAATCTCATCTACCTAGTTCATTATCTGTGTTCGCCCCAGAGAGACCGCTGACGGACAGACAGACAGACAGCGGAGGCTTAGTAATAGGGACCCGTTTGGCAATTGGCATCCTTCGGATACGGAACCCTAAAAACAGATGGATCGTAAACGCAGTGTCTACCTGATGCATGCATCCCCCCTCTCCCCTCATCTCGTCCCCGCGCGCCCTCGATCGCACCTTTAGCAAACGCACAGTGCGACGTGCGACCCTTGTCAACTCATCCGGGCAAACAACACGAAGTGAAAAAGACGGTTCAAGATATGTAGGTAGCCTAATTTAGTTCGCTGGAAGAAATAGTTAGGTAGGTATTTTTCATCAGATAGGTACATACATATTACCTCTTAGGTAAGTTAGGTAGATAGATTAGATACCTAGGTACCAAGCACCAAACTTTCTTGTTAGTAGGTAACTACCTTGGTAGGTACAATGGTACACCTCAGGTAATTAGGTACCTGACCTACCTAGCTAGCTACCTACGCATCTACATATTTTAGTAGGTACCTAGGTATGTTTACTAGGTTAGTTACCTACCTGAGGTATGGAACTATATTATAGGTACCTACTAAAGAGCACGATGCAATCTGTCTCGCGATTTGTTGCTCCAACTTGGATTTCTCTCTCCGTCTATCTTCCTGTCCTGTCCTCTATCGGTTGCAAGGCAACCTGCCTTTTATGAGTTGCAGCAACAGATTGCAAGTCAGGTTGCAGTAGAGCCCATAATAGCTAGGTAGGTAGGTACCTATAGTTTGCGCGCGATAACATGGCAATAGCGGTCATTGACCCGCCTATAAATCCTTTATAAACCTATTCCTCTTGAAACAATCATTAACCGTTTACAGGGTTAGATGGCACGAATTACATACCTACCTATGTGTCGTCTGCCCCGGAAACATAGGCAATGGAATAGTTAGGATGAGGACGAGATAATATGTATGATATGATAATGTAGTTGTATTCTCATTGTCGTGCCAGCCAATCATGCCAATAAACTTTTTTGACAATAAAAAAATTGTAAGCCATTTGTAAGCCCATGAATGCCAACGAGGGGCAGTCATTTAGGAGTTTGACATTATGACAAATTAAAAAGTTGCGTGGTGATTTCATGTCATGAGTCAGAAAGTAGGGGCTACCGCCCCCGGACACTTGAGTTGAGTCAAAGAAGCGAGTGGTAGGTCCGGCTCAGCCGTCTTACCTGTACAAATCAGCATCCAAGTCACCGGTGAAAG
Source organism: Argyresthia albistria (assembly GCA_963457715.1). Taxonomy (NCBI): domain Eukaryota; kingdom Metazoa; phylum Arthropoda; class Insecta; order Lepidoptera; family Argyresthiidae; genus Argyresthia; species Argyresthia albistria. The sequence goes on along the minus strand of OY735267.1, from coordinate 2,602,718 downwards.
CTGCCGCATGGTCGTCATCTCAGCAGTCAGCTTTCTAACGAACCCAACGAAACAACACCAACAATTCTCTCACACACCCATCCTGCCCGAACGCAGGTAAAACGAGCCAGTTTATAAACACGCACTACATAACGTTGCAAACAAAGTTACAACTTAGCTCAACAACATTCAACAACAGAACAGCACGGCTGGCTTGCACTCAAGAATTCCGGTTTTACGTCAATCCGCTGAGACGAACACGGCACTCTGCACTCTAGTTTGAACTTGGGAATCAATTTCACTAACTTTGAAAAAAGTCTACAGTTTCGGCAAAACTTCAGCGCGAATTACCGTTACGTTCGGTCGTTCGGGGCGACACACGACCACGCGGACGGTTGCGCCAAGGCGAATGGTTCAGAAAGCGAATGAACGGCGTGCGTGCGAGCGAGACGGGTAGCGTTCGAGCGGGCCGGAGAATAGCGAACGCCCCAGCCAGCACCGGTTCGTCGTCTGGCGAGAAAGCTGGCAACAGCGCGCTAAGGAGCTGAGCGTTTTTGACGCGTTTTCAGGTAGGCGGCAGCACTGTGCTGCCTCTCAACTTAACTCAGGTTAGAGACCATCTTGATTCGTCGCAGTCTAAAAATACAACAGCCAAGGTAAAATCCAGTCTAGTTTAGGCTTCAGTAAAACACAGGTATTGTAGGCCGGCCGATGAGATAATTTTTCATCCCTATTTAGCTTCTGCTCTTTTTATCGCTTAGAGAAGAGTTCAACGCGCTACAATAAGTGCGTGCGTGGCGCACTTCGCATGTATGTAAGATTCGGCGGGCGAGTGATAGTAATTTATTAATTCTATTTATAGTCACTGTGCAACAAATGAGATGAGTGGTGATGTAAATAAATATACAAGATATGTAGGTGTCGGTGTTTACTACATTTCAAATTTCTGATCTAAACAACTAACAATTCCTCCCACGCATAATTTATGAAGGGTTATTATTGGACCCCTAGTCAAAAGCTACTATTATTTTAGGGACATCATTCTGAGCAACTTTCACTAAGAACCCGATTTCATCAGAGCAACATTATTTTTCAATTCCCAGTACATTTTGGCCTGAGCTGATTTGTATGGAGAAGTGAAAAATAAAGTTGCTGCCAGTGTGTCTTCTGTGTATCCTACCTAGCCTACCTAGCCTACCTAGCCTACCTAGCCTACCTAGCCTACCTAGCCTAACTTAACTGATAAAATGAAAATGCTTTGACCTAATGCCTCTACCAAGTAGGAAAAGAGTCTATTTATTCTTCTTACCCTTATACGAGTTAGATTGAGCCTTATTGCACCACGCTGGCTCAATGCTGGTTTGGCGGAGGGATTTTTACGACTACTACATACCACCGTACCGAGTAGCTGTAGGAGCCGGGACCTACAGCTTTACATGCCATCCGAAACACGGAGCGTCCGATAATATACTTAGGATAAATTAATAATCTTATGGCTTAGTCATCACCGGGATTCGAACCTGCATCTTCTGTGTGAGAAGATAGCGTGAAAACCACTAGACCATTCTCCTAGAGTAATTAATCTGGAGGCACGGTGGCACCCCCCGCCAAGTCGAACAAACGGAGCAAACAAACAAACAAAGGCGCTACAGTACCATCCTTTACTTGAAGCCATTCAGCGCATATTCTGCCCCCTCTAATTTCGTATCCCGAATTTTCTGCTATAAGTATTCTGCTTCCATTCGCGTTTGTCCCACCAACGACTAGGAATGTGGGACTAATGTGATGTGGGGCCAAAAGGTAATTAGCATACAGAGCTAGCGCACCACAGAGCATGAAACATTACTCATTCGTCCTATTCACACTCTGCGACCAGGCCACGTCCGTACGTACTCATTAATTCTCAATTTGGTTTAAGCATATCCCACCTATTTCTATTATTTTCTACTGATAGAAATACTGGGACCGATTCTCCGAGTATTTCCATTGCTAAACAGTTTCTCAAATAACACAACTGCGCTTTTTTGCCGCAATAGAAATAATAAGATACTTATAATTTGGAAAAAAGGCTAGTCCCAGTTTTACTATTTTGTATTTCCATATGGAAATAGTGTGATACACCCACAGACTTATGGTCTGTGGATACACCCGACTGTGTGCGGTACCAAGCAGACTCGCGAAAAATCATAAAATCTAAAGATTTTTTGTTCTTTTTACTTATATTTTTATGCCTAAGGATGAAGGGTAGAGGGCAGCATTCCTAAAACATAAAACATACACTAGCAACCAGCAACAACAACGCTACAACTGAAACCGATTTAATCAGAGCAACTTTATTTTTCACTTCTCCACACAAATCAGCTGATCCACTCAGGCCAAAATGTACTGGGAAGTGAAAAATAAAGTTGCTCTGATCAAATTGCTCAGAATGATGTCCCTAACAAAGTAGTTTCTCATTTGGCGTTAATTCATTTCCACCTTGTATACGGGCACATCCATTGCTTCTGGCTCCACACTAGGAAACCGTGTACAGAAAACGTACAGGAATGGCATGGAGTTAGCTCTAGCGTGGCGCAAAAAGACGGCTTTGGCTTGACCACGACGGCGGCAGCGAGACACGCCGCGCCGGCTACAAGCAAAACGGAATTTTGCGCCCTCGCTAAGCCTCGCTATAGCTATCTCCGTGCGCAGTAAGCGGATCACGGCCTAGGAACAGAGCGACGACGTCACAAACATCCAACGGCCTTTCACCATCATTCCTTATCTTTAAGGCAGAGAGCATATTGGGTATGAGCCTATTTGCAGAGTTAAGATTTAGAGAAACGACGGTTTAGTAGTTTAACTGAATTCCTTATATTGGCGGGAATTTAATGTACTTGGAAGGCTATACGACTATGTCCTATCAGCTTGAGAACACACCAGAAACAAGGAGGGTCTGGGCGGTTACAACGCCTTTTATAACACAGCTATGAACTAACTTTTTAAATACAGTGTAGCCAACCAAACATCAAGTGTGGCGGTTTCACAGATTAGTTTTTGTACAATCGATTCTCAATCGAATAATCCAACACGCCCCCTCAAAAACTGATCATGATTTTGAAATCATTTTATAATTAAGGTATACATATTGCAATACCTACACAGAACATATTTCCTTCCAAGTAACTGCTGGGAGTAATTATATATTGTTATGATCCAACATTCGTTGCAAGGACTAGGGAAAACCCAGAAAAACCTAGTCAGATCATGTCATAATAATTTAACTTAATATTATCATTTTTAAACAATGATTTTGTTAATGTACATATTTGTAACACAATAAACATTTATTGTAGACCCATTTCCACTCTTAATTTTTGAAAACTGATTGTAGGTAGCGGCTTCGTCATCAGATGTGCCAGTTGTGCACCTGTTGGTATGTAATTTAATTTAATTACATTTTTCTCTACTTTTTCACGGGTCAAGTAATATTTAATATCTATATGCTTGGACCTTTTGTGGCTTGTAGGATTCTTCGCAACACTGATACAGCCGTTATTGCTTCAAAAATGGTAATGGGTGTTACAATTTGTATGTTATTGTTTAACATTAGTGATTTTAACCATGAAGCTTCCTTTACAGCCTCATACAGTGCCATCTTTCGAAGAAGCTGCAACGGAGGACTGTTTCTTAGACATTCTGTACACTTTCTGTACACCATTTTATTGTACAATTATGGAAAGACTAAAATATATATCCTGTTGTACTATGTCTATCACTTTTATCTCCACCTCAATCGGAATCTGCATACCCACACAGTACATTCTCAAAATTACCTCTTTTATACACTAATTTTAAATCAATTGTGCCCTTCAGGTATATAAGCATTCTTTTCAGACATTGCCACAACTCCTTATTATTCTTATTTATGTATCTGCTCAATATATTGACACTCGCACTTAGATCTGGCCGAGTACATAGCATAACATACATCAAACAGCCTATAAGGATTTTACAGGGCGCATCATATTTAACGTCTGAATTCAGAGCCTCATAATTAGGTTTACTTTCTAGAGGAGTACTTGGGAGTACTTGCTGGATTGCAGTCCTGCATATTATATTTACACAGTATTGATTGTATATACTAACTTTGATCTAATGTACCATTTTATCTAGTTATTCTTATACCTATAAATAATTTTATCTCATTCATATGAGTCATTTTAAATTTGCTCATTAAATACATTTTAAAATTATTCATTGTTTGGACATCGCACACGCAACGACTAAATCATCGACGTATAGTACTATATATATATGTTTTTATGAATTTCACCTTTATCTAATACATATAAATACTTATCAACATCCGAATTTAGAAACCTGTCTCTTTTAGGGATTGCTCAAAGACTTCAAACCAACATCTTGCAGCCTGCTTGCATACTTTGTTGCCTGTATAAATTACCCTTCAGGAATTTCCATGTAGATTTTTTTTCTTTTAACTTACCATTTAAAAAGGCAGTATTAACATCTAAATGATGAACCAGTAAGTTATTTTGATTTGCAAAAAGTAATTATCAATCTATAACTAGCAATCCTAGCTACAGGCGCAAATGTTTCATTGTAGTCTACGAGATATTCTTGACTGAAACCTCTAGCTACAAGTCGAGCTTTATATCTTAAAGGTTTTTCATATTCGTTATGTTTGATAGTGAAAATCCATTTACAATTGGTATTGTATTGACCAAGTATTATTTTCCTTAAGGGAGTTTAATTCATATTTTATTGCGCTATCCCAATGAATTCTATCATCTCTAGTTTTTATCTTTTCAAATGAACTAGGTACTTTACAAATCAATGATTGAGCACACTGGTAAATATTCATCATCAGTTTCATCATAAGATCATAACATATACCGACCTCTGATTCTATCGCTCCTCCTCAATTAATTACTTTTACCTTTTTATTAATCTGTGCTTTTACTCTCATCTGTGATTTTAATAGGTATGTCATTGTTTTGCGTTTTTGGGTCTGGGTCACTACATAATTTACGAATTTTGTTTGGACTGTGGTCAGATTTCACCTGATCTGCATCAGAGTTATTTCTACACTGAGACTTTGACACTGATTTAGATAGACCATCATTATTATCAGTTTTGTCATGAGAATTTTGAACATTCTCTTCAGGCTTAAACTTAGGCCTGGATTCCTTGGTTGGAAATTTGTCTCATCTATTATAACTTTTCTCACAGTCACAAACCTTTCGCATTCTACACTCCAAACTTTATATCCGTTTGGTTAGCCCACCAGTGTTTTTTTTTTTTTTTAACGATTTGTCGTCAAACTTTGCCTTACTGGTTTTATTATGGACATAGACTGTAGTACCAAAAACCCTTAGGTATTTTAGAACCGGCTTTTACCATGCCATAACTCATATGGTGTCTGAGATTGTTTCAATGCCCTCGTTGGTGTTAGATTTATTAAATGCACTGCAGTTAAAACTGCTTCGCCCCAAAATACTTTATCTAACTTTTCCTCATGAATCATAGCGCGGGCTTTCTCAGTTATCGTTTTTACCATACGCTCTGAAACACCATTGAGTTGAGGCGTTCGTGGAACCGTTTAATGATATATATACCTTTATGCACGCAATTTTTTTTTTTTTTTTTTACCTCTGTGGATAAATACTCGCCACCGTTATCACAGTAGAGATTTACTAATTTTGAATTGAATTTAGCTTCACACTTTGCAAAAAGTCTTTGAAACAAGCGAACACATCTGATTTATAAGTTATTTATCAGGTAAGTTACGCAATAGTGTGTGAATTGATCGACAAACCATATAAAGTAATTTTTGTTATTAATTGTTGGAGGAGTGATAGGCGCGCACATATCTGAATGGCGCTATACAATGGTCGCTTTACTGGCTATTTATCCTTACTCTCTGTTACTACCGATCGTCTGTTTTCCAGTAATGCACGGTTCACACAATTTTTCGTTAGGAACCACTGATTCAATTAGTTTTATATCGTCCATCATATCAATGCCTTTTATTTCCTGGAATTTATTTTTACTCAATCGTTGATGCCATAATTCATAGTCACTGTTGTTCGTGCATATTTGGGAAACAGAGCGATGCACTATCACAGATAACATTATAGCAAATAAGTTGTTTCAACACATACCATTCATGAGCTTCTTACCACCTCAGTCAGTGATGTGGGCTCCATGTTGGTCGAAAACAACGTTCAGGCTGGCTCGCTGCATTTTGGACACCGACAGCAGCCGTTGTACAGCACTTCGGGGCAGAAAAGCACCTGTGTCGCTCACAACTTGAATTGATCCCTTCTTCGTAGCTGAAATAAATTGTCCAGTTTTAGCAATTAAAATTTAACTGGTGTGTACGGTCACGCCGCACAATATTGTGATCAGCAACCTAGTTTAAGTCACGCGTCATGCGAACTTACTTGTATGATATTTAACTATAGCTTAGCCGAGTCTTTATACAACTGTATACCTAGTAACATCAATAAATAGTAATCCAGCAATAATTCTGGTTTAACTCATAACTTCAACAACTACTTCGAGTGTGTGGGATAATCTCGTAAACTACGGGTTAGACTATACATGGTGTGGTTAGGTTTGAGCAGATGTAGAAGAAAACTTCCCTGTTTATGATGTGGTCGGACGCTCCAGAGTCCAACAGGAACGTTATCCTGTTCTCCAATCGCTCGTCTTCTTGTTGGTAGTCGCCCGTCATGAATGCGAAGCCTGAGAACTCATCTGGCGCGGGCGTCGATTCTTCGTTCAGCTGCGCCGCCGCATGAACTTGTCAGTCTCATCAAGTTTTGCGCCGGCCGCCAACAACTCCGAAATCAGCTCGTCGAATGTGGTGAAGTGGCTCACGAGGGGAATATCACTTTGAAGTTTCAGCGCAAGTAACGTCTTACGTAATGCTAACTGCGTTGCAATACATTTTCGCTCGTACAGTGCGTCGAGACTTTTATTATCATTTTGGGGGTTCTTCGTCAATCACTTTCATTAAGTTCATCTCACTTAGTAACGCGCGAATTCGAAACTTCCATGCTGCGTATTTTTCACCAGCAAAAGGTTGGATTTTACGTTTTGGTCTTTTCGTTTCCATTTTTGAAATTTAGTTAATATTTGCACAGTAGATTCATTTCGCGGCACTGGGCACATAACCTATTGGGTATGAGCCTATTTGCAGAGTTAAGATTTAGAGAAACGACGGTTTAGTAGTTTAACTGAATTCCTTATATTGGCGGGAATTTAATGTACTTGGAAGGCTATACGACTATGTCCTATCAGCTTGAGAACACACCAGAAACAAGGAGGGTCTGGGCGGTTACAACGCCTTTTATAACACAGCTATGAACTAACTTTTTAAATACAGTGTAGCCAACCAAACATCAAGTGTGGCGGTTTCACAGATTAGTTTTTGTACAATCGATTCTCAATCGAATAATCCAACAGAGCAACACCGGCCTCCTCACTCAGGGGATACTTTATTTCCTTTAGGGTTTACCTAGCGATTGTTACGCTTTGACCTAAGTTTAAGGGTCATCTAGGCTACTAATAGAGGACACCCTTAATCTAAGAAGACCGGCGCCTTCGAAAAGATCTATAGACAGCTAAGAGTCACTTTAGTAACTGGGGATTTTCTTTTATTCCTGTTCGCCTAACTTTTTATTAAGCTGTTCAACTCCGCTCCGTCTACACCTGCCTATTCGACCAGACCTTATCGAAGTCTAAAATCTGACTCAGTCCAGTCCCAAATCGTCTCTGCTTACGAACGTCATTAATCTTAATCAATGTCTATTCAATTGAAATACCACTTAATTGGTTTTACCTAATTACCGTAAGATGACTACACGCACAAGTGTATTAATTTACTACAAAAAATAAGATACGAATTTGTCATGGAAAAAGACAAGATCCATAAGACATCATCATCATCATCATAAGACAAGATCCCTTTTATGGTATAAGAGATAAAAAATTAATACTGGTGATAATAATAAATAATACTCCCTTAGATACTCAAAATCAACAAACGAAATTGTCGCTGACTTTAAGATTATTCAAGAAACGTAAAACAAGTTTCAAAGTCTGCGAGCTAACTCACTTCGATATCCTTAAAAGTTTCTCGCAAAAGGTTGTTTAGGATACATTCGTAGGGTGAAGAATGGCTGAAATTTTTACTTGATAAAAGTTGGTGTAAAGCCATGTAAAAATGGTATCGTCTTCTTTAGCCAGTAGAAGATCAAGCACCTATTTATACCCCTATCTATACGCTATACGCCTAACAATGGGTTCCTTATTTGTCAAGTTCTGATAAGATGTGGGGAAACAGATTGACAAACATTACATACATAAGGGTAAAATCATAACCCTATTTTTGCAGGCACAACTATGCCTCTGCCACCCCGTATCGGAAAAGGCGTGACTCCAAATAACATTTACCAGTAGAATTATTATGCACGAACCGCGCACGCTGTCAACAAGCCCTGTATTAACCAAAGTTGTGAGCAAGGTTGGCAGTAAAGTACAAACAAAGTTTTGACATGGCATAAATAACCTTCATGTTCACGACATACAGACCAAAACAGGTAGACATACCGAAAGTTGAGAACAATTTGAAATGGCTGAAAGTGAGAAACTCGTATTTAATTTCCGCTGGTGGGTATGTGTGTGTGTGCGTGCACTTGATGCACACGTCGGCGGCCGATCGCAGAATCGGGCACATCATGATGTGCCGTCATGTGCCCCGCCATTTCATAATATGCCCAAGCAATTACTGGGCACATCATGATGTGGCGGGTTTTAACGATAACATGTCTTTTTAAAAGCATTTTTTATCAGCACTACGTGATGTTTGTTTTTGTTATACATGTCAAACGAACACGAAGACTATTCGGGGGCTTCGCTACGCTCGCCCCCTTTAGTCTTCACCTAACACAGTGTTTGCCTTAAGAGATTTTATCGTTTATTCATATTTCACGTTTGGGCACATCTTGATGTGCCCAATTCTACGATCGGCCTCCGACACATACAAGCACGTAGATACTTACAGTCAGAGCCTACACTATTAACCCTCAATTTACCTGGTGGAACCAAATCACGTAATTTACCTCGTGGAGTCCATGGGACTCCGTCTTATAAAATCAATGATATTGTAGAAAATAAAAGGATTTAAGTACTGCAAAATTGTTTATTATACTGAGCAACATTTAATTATCAGGCTTTCACATCACATTTTGTTATAAATAGGTAACAGTCTTGATGAAAATTAAGAAAACTAATAAACTAAAAAAATGTTAACAAAAGTAAATGACAAATTCTGGCAGATAACTAAAATATATAAAAAAAAAAAATAACGTTTTTCTTCATAGCGAACTCTTAAATATAATCAACTTTCTAAAATTAAATAATAAATGGTACATGTTCATACGAAAATAAATAACCTGCAGCGCTTACTTCCTGTCTTTAGCTACATACCAAACACAGTTTTTTTTTTGTATACGCCAAACATACCGGTCTCATACAGCAATGACAGAGGTACACTGTCTTTCTTTTCAGGTGGCTAGGACACATATGACAGTATTTCCTCTTATCTAGAGGCAATTTTTCGTCTTATAATAATATCTGTCTATATCTATAAATAACAATATCCGTCACGCAATTCACCCCATGGAGTCCAGTGGACTCCATGCCCACAATTACTCACCCTTACGAGCGAAGCAAGCGCACGTCATTTCTACCCCGCGTTGGGCGCGTCATTGCATGAAGGTACTGGGACGTGCTAAAACTAAATCACGATTTTAAAGGTATTAGACCGATATGAAACTTCGCGTGGAGTCCCTGGGACGTAACAGATAAATTAAGGGTTAAATAAGTGTTAAATACTACCGTATTCTTAGGGGCAGTAGTACCTACGACCTTCAAAAGGTGACTGGTAACAAGAGAAGAAGTGATGACTGAAGGACGATAGTGTACTCGCAAGCTTCCATACAAAAAGCGTTAACGTTTTCCACCCCCTAAACCTTGTCCGATTTTCACAATTTTTTTACATGTTTGAGATACTATGGAAAACTATGCTCGTACGTTTTGATTTTTTTGAAATATTATATATTTTAGGAAATATAAGAACATAACCCAGTTCATATAAAAATATAAGTTCCAATATTTCCTAAAATATCTAATATTTCAAAAAAATCAAAACGTACGAGCATAGTTTTCCATAGTATCTCAAACATGTAAAAAAATTGTGAAAATTGGACAAGGTTTAGGGGGTGGAAAACGTTAACGCTTTTTGTATGGAAGCTCGCGAGTACACGATCCTCTTATACTTTCCGCCTGAGCCGCTGCACCTCGCGTGATAGCGACACGACGTGACATGTCTGACAAAGGTCACCATTGCACAGCATGTCCTTTTGTAATCCTTCAATTTGAATTGGGTAGAACTGTAGATTGCCGTAAAAATAAAAATGGCAATATTGCTGGCTCGGCACATCCATAGGTAGAACAAGCCTTTGTTAGATACATGTCACTGCCTATAGGAAAGGTTTAAGTCCTAAACTGCTCTACTACTGTTTACTCAATACCGTTTCTTATACTTAGTACAATATAGGATGATATCTGTGACAGCTGTCACTATGACATGACTAGACCAGAGGATAGGCCGATACAATTATCGATATTTCGACATTAAGTTACTGAATGTTTCAAATAAATCAAACAAAAAGAAATTTTAACACGTTTATGTTCGCAGTCCAAATAATCATAATCAAAGTCTGATTCGGATGCGCTTACATTTTCGCACAGTATTCTAAAATCAATATATTTTTCAAGTCAAGATCGTTATCTTGTCCTGTACGATGAGTGTATTTATTAATCAGTAACAGAGTAACTTGTTTCCCAATAAACTATATTTGTCTCTACATTTCGCCGTCCCTAAAATACGATAGGTACTTGATAGGCGTGTTTTAGATTACAGCTGTCCCAGAGAGCATCCTATATTTGACAAATTATAGTATCTTTATCTCTGTTAAAATCAGTTCATAATTCTTGATTAAGGTAGAAATAACCGGGCCAGGCGCGTGTACATAAAAATAGAATAAAGGAGTTAGTTGCCGAAATACAGCCAAATGGCAACAAAAAGGTACAACCAATTCATCCTGAGGGCCCCAGACCCGGGATAAGATAAGAAGGTCCCCCGTCTCTGCGGGAATCAAACAAGACTAATTAAAGACAAATACTTCGTTAAAAAGTTCGGGCATCACATACAACCGGGGGCTGTGAGTTTGCGGAGTAAACGCAGACTTATCCATTTACCTAAATTGAACCAGTCATTCGCAGCCGCTGAAACGGTAGAAAATAATATCTATTTACATTCTAATACAAACTTTAGCCCCGTTATGGCTGGAATAAAGTATCATCATTTAAATTAGATGAATCGATATGTTACGGCTGATATTAGGTTTTAGCCGGCTAATTTAGGTTTGCATTTACGTTTCTTTTGTTCTGACATGTCAACCTAACACGAAGAATAAAGGGAGAATCGCTTCACTCACCCCCTTTATCCTTCACCTATCTTCACACGAATTAGATCTATACTTATGTATTTAGTACAGATCTCATTCGTGTGAGACGAGTCTCATTCGTGTGACGTGAAATCGACCCTAACAGATACACCACATACTTAAATGCGCCACAAAATTCCACAGAACAGCGTCATATCATAGTACAAACAGCATTTCACCACGTCATTCCACAACAGTCCAAAATACGCAAACGCGATTCTACCAATTCGTTTCTAAATAATATGAGTTCCACACTACAGCCGTTCACCGCAATTATTTCACCGGGTTTCTTCCTAAGCCACCACTCTGGTCCGGCCATTCACACTGACGAGGGGTTATAGGTTCTGAGAAGTCTGCCTGAACCAACGTCAGTTATTTTCTGAAAGACAAAGTGTGGGTTTGTATAGGCAGGAACAAACGATTCTTCGATGATTCACACACTCACGCACACTCACTTGAACACCCTTTACACACACTCACTTGAACACCCTCACACACCTCACTCTGCATATATCATATCATATGATACACTTTATTGCACAAAATAATACATTTTACAATGGAAAGTGGACAACACATGTCTGAATTGTATTTTTTTTCTTAAGTACTTTTATTATTAATATTTTTTCTTAAGTACCGTCTCAATATCCAAATCTTATCATAAACACCTCGGACGAGGTACGGGCCTGCGAGCCATAAATACAGGTTATATATTATCCTAGTTATGGCAGCAGACACCCACCACTATTTTTAAGCCTGATATGTACCATTTTTTCATGAATAAATACTATTGGATTTGATTTGATTCATTCTACCGGCACAAAACGGCAGCTACGTACGTTTATCTAGAAATTAATTGTTTTCTTATAAACTGTACCCTACTAAATGCTAAATACGAGCAGAACCCTGAAAAAGGAACAGTACAGCCTGAGCATGCCGAGTTGGTGAGGGAAAGAGCTACATAAACCGTATATCTCCCGTCCCTAACATTCCTACGACAACTCCCGTGTTGCTGTAGGCAAGCTAGGGATACCGATTGTCTCATCCGGCACACGCAATATTCACCTTGACAAGTTTACATGCCAGTCAGTACTTATTTTTTTGCATTTTATGGCCTGGTTACAAAGATCTTTGAGCCAAGTCTTTATTTAACACGCTGGGTAGCGTCAGGACAAAAGAGTCCTTGGAACAATATTGACATTAAAATTATTAAAAAAAAAAATGACATTAAAATTATTTTGACAGTGGGTACCAAGACGTCAATGAATGTCTAATTTTTGACGTTGGTACCCACTGTCAAACTAATTTAAATGTATATTTTTTTTTTACAAAAAAAAATAAAAAAAATGGCTCCATTCAACCGGTTAAATATTTTTAGTTTGTTGAAAGTTATTATTATTAGTCCACTCATTAGTGTTATATTATAACTTTTGCACTGTGTTTTTTATGTATTTATATACCTAGCGGTTTATATGTGCCATTGTTTAAAACCATCCTGCCCCCCTAGAAAAGACGCAAATCGCTATTATCGTTCGCACGAAACGCTAAGAATATGTTGCGATTTGACATTTGGTCACGCTACGTCGTGAGCTACGTCACCAAAAGTCAAATCGCATACATTTTGATTTTTCGTTTCTATTCGTTTTCGTAGCGTTATTTATTATTAACTTTGTCTGCGTTGGGCTGGGCGTGAAACGTGGTAAAAACAACGGTGTTACCTACCTTTGAGATTATTTGATTGTCATTGACATAGGATGACCTTTGGCATGATTCTCGCGCCTTCGATATACGGCAGATTCCCATACAAAATCACTCGATATACTTAGGTGTAGATATTGTATATCGAATGCGCGAGAATCATGCCACTTGTCGTCGCTGCCCTTCCCTGCCTATAAAGGCTTGATATTCCCCATAAACTCACACTAGCGCTGTTCACCAAGCTTATTTAAGTAGGACGTCGTGTTTTTCCGGATATTTCTCGGCCTGGGTACCCGACTGTGCCTCTCAGATCTCGGCAGACGTCTCTGTTGGAAATAATAAATTCTTCACGCCAATTTTGTTTTTAAATATTTGTAAAGAATTTAATAACAGACCTGTCTTCCGTTTTCATATTTCTGCCTCGCTATCGCATGTAATGATTTTTATGAAAGCGCTTTTTATTTTAACATAGTAGATTTATTAATTCAATGCTGTAAACTCTACCCGTCTTATTAATAAAAATACTCTTCTGAGTAGTAGTAGAGTCTACTCTGTTGCTAATACTTCCGTACCTACCTACTCTAGTTACTCTCAGGTTGAACTCAGAGTAAGATACCTTTACTCCGAGAGTAGAGTCAAATAAGTGCTCTCATTCCTTACACCACGTTTATTTATATTGAAATTCTTAGAATACTGGAGTAAAATTACTACTGTGTTTATTAAAGACGGTAAAAAATATGTTGTAAACTGTTCGTAGGGTAGGTACTCACTTTACTTTATACTAACTTGTACTGTTTGCTCCCAAAAAAATAAATAAAATATGTGTGTAATTGACCGAGCAAGCGAAGCGAGCGAAGGGCTCCATTTCGACAAGATAGGAGGCCGATTTTGCTTTCGTCTGTCTCTCTGTCTCTATGTAAGTATGTCTGTCAGTTCCGGTCGCGGGGACAGTAATTTTTGTATGGGATTTGAAATATATTTTTTCTGAAAACTATCGTATCAAATGAAAGGGCTTCACGAGCTGGTTCTAAAAATATACTACACTATTACCTTTCAGGCAACTGTTTTCTCAAGACGTTATAAATTTAGCCAAATGTTTGTATTGTACACCCAGTACAACTGGTTACCATCTTTTGAAACACTGTAATAATATAAGATCTATGATAAAAAAAACATTGATTTTGATTTAAATTTCAGTCCCCCGTGTTCGCGAGGTCTAATGCGCACAGGGCCACTAGTAAATAATATAATAATATCAAAAACCAGCTGTTGTTGCATTCATTTAAATTCTCACACATGATAGCACTATTTATTATTCGCTTTCCGTTAATATATGAATTGAATTATTAGTATAATAATATGATGTGTGCGGTTGAATGAAGGACAGCTCATCAAACTTTTAACTATTTGATTACAATATCGGTATTCTGACATTAATTCTGTATGATAATTCAATGTATGGTTTGTTAAGTAACTTGTTATTTACTCGAAATCATTACAATTTCAGTGTAACATGTTGAAAATGACTAAAATCTAGTACTTACCCAGTTGCCTATATTATAAATCAATGAGGTTTACAAGGTAATCGAGAGTATTTAAATAAAATTAATTTCATTCTGATTAAACAGCGCAAAGGTGCGTTCAGTCACAGACTATGTAACATAACAAGTTGTACAACATTGTTATAGTTATAATATACAGTATACAGATGAGTCGGTGGCCGATTCGACGATATGGCTACGACAAATAGGTATATAAAAACATAGCGATACACCTTTTCTCATATGAGGTGGCAGGCCCACTAGCGTTCGGGTGTTATTCAATAGTCAATTTTGCGTGGCAGGAGGCTAGCCCGTCGCCAAACTCTTGAGTCCAGGGAGCACTTATCCAGTGGAGAGCGCATAGATACATTTTCCTTTGAAACACAACTCACCAATTTACGGGAGGCGGGGGACGAGGTAAGAGAGCTATGATTGGTCAGCGCCGCTGCGAAACTGTCTGGCGGCCCGTCATCGCACATAGGTTGCGTATGCCTCATCAACATATTATTTAATCCACGCTATCCTGGCTTCTTGCGAGATCGATTTGAATTTTTGTCTTCGGATAGGCCCAGGAGACCACACGCTCGGTCACTGCTTATAACTCCGCAACACAACACATCCGCATATGAGCATGGGTTCCGTCTCCGTGCTATTGGACTTTGGAACGAACTTCCCAGTGCTATCAGGGACAGTCCTTCACTCAACATTTTTAAAAAAACGCTTGAAGGAACACTATCTTTCTCTACCTTAATATACCTTAGTATCTATTTATATATAATATTTTGTTTTTTGTTTTTATCTGTATTTATGTATTTATTAGTAAGTAGTCTATTATTTTTATATTTATCGTTGTGCACTTATGTAGGTCTACCTTTTATTAAATTATCCTCTCCATCCTAGGTTTGCTGGAAGAGATCTCTTATTAGAGATAAGCTCGCCTTTGTACATGTTTTTTCTAATATTAAGTGTCTGTATTATGTTTTCTGTGCAATAAAGTATAATCAATCAATAATCAATCAATGTATGCGAACGTTTGTTGAATACAACAAACGTTTGGCGAGCCGCATTTCCCCGCAGGCGCAGTCAATCGGATATATAGTCTCTGGTTAAATATAAACTCAAATCAACCATTCATTCGGGTTACAATGACTGCACATTGTGTACAAAGACTACCCTTAACAGGCTATCATCAGAAAGCAGACGCAGTAGTACGAGTATATAGCTCCCGCGATACGTTGGTATCGGAAAAATAAACTGTACACTCCCATATAAGTGCAGCGACATGATTCTCGCGCCTTCGATATACGATATCTACACCTATATCGAGTGATTTTGTATGGGAATCTTTCAATATAGCTCTCGATATCCGTATATCGAAGGCGCGAGAATCATGCTCCAGGTATTGTGTAACACAGCTATACACACAGTATTCTTCGATATCTACATCTATATCGAGTGATTTCTTATGGGAATCTGTCAATATTGGTCTCGATACTCTCGATATCCGTATATCGAAGGCGCGAGAATTGACCCGCAGACTATAATAACGAAGGAAAATGACAGTTCCGATGTTACCACTTTTTGGTAGAAAATAAATAGTGATGGGGTAAAAAATGATTTAGTTCATTCTTATGTCTCAATATAGATTGATATTGATATAAATGATAAGAGAGCTAGTAGTGCTAGTGCATATAGTTTGTTCAAACTGAAATAACGCGCCCCAATCTTTTATTTGCGAATAAAAAGTAAGAATACCTCACAAAAGTGGGCACAATTTGTTTCTGCCACCTCAAATGGCAAAAAGCGTAAGGCTTTCAATGTTACTTATATTAAATTGTAACAAATATTTATTACAAGTTCTGAATGTAAAGAATTACTCTATTTATTTTCATTCTATTTAGAATGAATGAGAACATCACTATCAAACCGGACATGGCAACATTATTTCAAGAAGCGAAGTTTGATGTTGTCAATTTACTTCGTCTTTTCAGTAATCTGGTTATAGTAACTAAAAAGTTCAAAATGGCGGCCATCGTCATCTTCATCATTTAAGTAGCGACTTATTTGACTTATCCGAATGGAAAAAATATAATTAAAAATGTAGTCCACTCGGATCACATGATCGGAGTGGAATATTTTGCTTGGTTTGATGTGATCTGTTGCGACTTAGATCCGTTTCTGTGATCCGAGTGAACGAACTCGTTATAGTATTTTTTCGGATCAGTTTAGGAACCTAATCAGCACAAATTAGGTACCTATTAATCAGCATTGATTGGCGATTGGAGGTTCTCAGATCAATGAAATTATTTTCAAGTTACTCCATGGCACAGAAGAGATAATAGTACTCCGTGTTGAAATCATTGGCCGCGTCTCAATCCCAAACATTTGACACAAGCGTGGTTGACTATTTATAGTTTCGTAAGAACGACAACATAAATAACGCTAAGTATGTAATAAATAACGCCAACTTAGCTACGAGTATAATAGGTTTAATATTGAACGTTTATGAATATAGAATTTTAAAATACGCTCTTATTAGTACGAACATTATAGCTAATGAAAGTTTTAAGGGATTTTTATGAATAAGACTGATATTGTTTTGTGGTGTAACTAGGGGGCGTTAGTGTGAGTACTGTGTTAAATAGATACGAAAATAATAAAAGGGAAAACGTAAAGAAAAGTATTATTATCATCCTCTTGCCGGGTTCGCCCCCTTGTGCCAACAAAGCGGTGTTTAAATACAGCATTAGTTCAGGAATCAATCGAGCCGAAATCCAATATCTTCTCACATGTCTGCCTGGCCCCTAAGGACGGGGGATATGTCCAGAGGCGCCATTCTGTACGCACCGCAACTAAATTGCCTCTGGCAAAGCGTAAAAAAGCAATGAAAGCAATTTTCACAAGAACAGTTTTCATTTGTGAGCCCTCTTTGTGCCCCGGTGGAATTCTAAATAATATCTGTTGCCGAAATAACTTCAAGTGCTTTAGAGAGGGTTCGGGTCCCCTCCGATGCTCATATTATTTCGGAACGAGATAGTTGTTTTTTTGTTTTTATTGGATTACTGCGTAGAATGCGTTTTATGCATAGCGGTGGAGTTAAGCGTTGAAATTCTAACGTCCATTTGCAATAACCTATCTATCCATGGTTTTCACATTACTAGAGTTAGATTTGCGCTATGGAACTTATGTCAATTTTGACCCTATCTATCTGCAGATTGCGGATAGATAGGTTATTAAAAACGGCCGTAAATGAAGTTCTAATCTAAGAACACATAGTACCAACCAACCGAAATGATAACCCTCTCCTTTTTTGAAGTCGGTTAAAAAAAGGGGGTTATTTATTTGGTTGTGTTATTTTTTTATGTGTGTTGCCCTGAAACTGATATTATTTATAAACCGATTTGGCGTTGGGCGTTAGTCTTTTTCAGGGTTCCGTACCCGAAGGGTGCCAAACAGGACCCTATTACTAAGCCTCCGCTAAACGTGTATCTCTCGGTCTGTCCGTCTGTCTGTCTGTCCGTCGTCATCGTCGTCGTCGTCGTCACCTTGAAACTTAAATGTGCAATTAAAAACATGGTTTCCATGCAAGAGATATATTATATGTATACTTTATGTGTACTTTGTCGTCCATCCGTCCGTGTGTCAAGCAAGACCATTATATCAAGAACGCGTGGACGTATCAAGCTGAAATTTATATCAATTGTTTATGTCTGTAGTCGCATATCACTTTGAAAAAATCAACCTTCTAGGTCAATGCAATCGAACGCTACGACCGTTTATAATGCTGTAAAATTGTTAGATTTTCATAGTAATCGCAATGGATCCAAAAGCTATAGGGTACTTCCCGTAGGACTACAATCATGAAATTTGACACAAAGCAAGGTCTTATCGCACAAGTAAATGGAAAAATCTGAAAACTGCAAATTTCTGTCTTTCTACAAAAATATTCAATTTGGTTTACATGGATGACATCATACTTTAGTTGTTTATGTAGAAACCTAATTACACGTGTTGAGCTCTCCAAGTGTGATCGGGACCCTTGGTGCACGAGTCCTACTCGCACTTGACCGTTTATTTTCTTGTAAGATAGTACGAAACCTTTCGTCTGCGAGTACGACACAAAGATGACCGGATTTATTATTCTGTGACAAGACCCGAGCAGTTGACAAGAAAATAACACACAATGACGAACAATTTACTTGTAATAGTAGAAGTTCGGTCTAGAACAAAATGTCTTTTTTTGTGCACTTAGTGCAAGAAGCCTGAATTTTTACCACAGGTACGTGTGCACGTGTGTGTTCATATTTTGAAATTGAGGAAAGTCGGATTCGACCTGAGATGCCCGTGAGGGTCAATACAAAAACGCACCCCGCGCCACAATCTAAAAAGTCTTCCTGATAAATTTCTGCTACTAGGGCATGTTTGATATCGCTTTCGTATAAAACAAGGACGAGGAATTCATTTTTGTGCATAAATGTTTGTACGTTTCACAGCAAATTTTAAAAATTTCAGATAATTTGTGAAAATGTAGGTAGGTATTCGAAGCCTTGAAAGGATATCGTTCGAAAAACTTTGGGACCAAGACGATGATCTGAGACACGCAGTAGGAACTCCTCTCTCTGCCAGATGACATGGCAGGAGTGGCCCCGTGGGACCTGGATATATTATCTCGTATCTATAGTCCAAAGTTGCAAATAAAGTTGGTTTTCAAAGCCCTAATTGGGTATGACAACACACACTTTTTGGACCTGGAAGATGTTCTGGAGCATGCAGTGAAGAGCAGTGGGGATGAATGAAGTATTGCGTAGCAAAAATTACTATGCGGATGTGGCCTGGTAAATACAAGAGATGGGACACATACTGATTCTATACTGAAAAATCATCTTGATTATTTTAGGCGTATTTTGGACCCCCATAAAAGTCAAACTACTGGACTAATTTTAATATTTCTTTTTGTCATCGACGCGAAATATTGTCTTCTTTGATTTAGTCATGTTTTTTTTACACATATAGACTGTTTTTGAATGAAACGTGAAAAACTGGAAAAAAAAGTTTTTCAATTGACCCTCACGGATCTCTCAGGTCGAATCCTACTTTCCTCAATTTCTAAATATGAACCTAGGCACACGTACTAGCTGTAGTAAAAAAAACGGCTTCTTTCATAAAGTGCACAAACCATCCATGCAGAACTTGCAGTATAATTCCTAACCACCTCGAAGGAAACTACTATACTTAGCTGTTTACTAAATCTGTTACATGCAGGACGCCGCACATCATTACAAAGGCACTGTCACCGAGTAAAGCAAGTGAGATCAATAGTTCGTTTTAAAGGATTCATTGAGCTGAGAAAGTTTATTGATATGCCGTAACTCGAGCACTAATGCACGTGTACACCTACGTGAATTTTCACACTACTGTAAACAACCTCGCATTTCTGGTGTAAATACAAAGGGTAGCGGCCCTTAGAGGGGGTTTCGGCAAAATAAACAATGGGTCGTACGACGCACGAACCCTAAACCACCATTACGTCGGAAAAACTTTCTGGGGTGAATCCCAAACACACTGAGCACACAGTCTTTTTCAATAACGAGGAAAAACCGTTAAGTCTTACTTCAGATAAAATGCGCTAGTCACGATACGACTTTTGTTTGTCTCACTGTTCAATTGAACTGTAGAAACACTGTTCGTGGTTCGTTCGGTTAGAATTCAATTATGGAATATTTATGGACTGGCATCAGTTTTCAGCCTAAAATCCGATTTGCGCTAAAATTCTTTTCCTTTGTGTGCTAGACTGGATATATAGCGCGGTATCATCGGCTATTTCATTTCTGATTTGAATAATGATACTCTTGATTTAACGCAGGATGGTAGCTTGGACACCAGCAGGATCTATCTAAAAAATCTCCCATCCACCCTGTGGTAGAACTAAGAACTTAATTCTTAGTTCTACCACAGGGTGGAAGGGAGATTTTTAGCTCCATACTACTTAGAAATTAATACTGTTGAACATTGTTCGTGAATTATAAAAGGAAGAGTATCGAAGTATCGACCCTTAATGATGATTTCTCACATCGGTACCCTCATTACTGTGAAGTTTAACCGCGAAGCTTTCTGTTTTAACACATAAATCAGCCCCTCACTCTCACCATAAAGGGGCCCGAGCAATGGTAACATGAAGTTATTATAGCAGAGAAATGCAAAATTTTAAGAAAAATATAGGAGGGTAAGTTACCCCAAAGTATGATATGATATACATTCCTTATGTGTTTATATTCAGAGCCCAAGGGTTTCTCCGAAGAGGTAGAGCTCAGCCAAGCCAAGATTTTTTTATAAAAAAAAGAACTTCGTGCGCTAAGAAGTGCGCCTGCCCACGCAGATATAGAATTAATCCAGTGAAATCCAGTCTATGTTGTTTTGAAGAAAAAATAAATATTTAACATTACGACCATAGTTTTAAATAATAAACAACAGTATTTTTTTAAGAGCGCCCTTTATTTTACTAATTTTAATCAAGAACCTATTTATAGAAACGTTATGTTAAATCAAAATCAAAGAATGAAGATGGAAGCAGGAAGTCTATAGAAGTTAGAACTAA
Source organism: Argyresthia albistria (assembly GCA_963457715.1). Classification (NCBI taxonomy): domain Eukaryota; kingdom Metazoa; phylum Arthropoda; class Insecta; order Lepidoptera; family Argyresthiidae; genus Argyresthia; species Argyresthia albistria. The sequence goes on along the minus strand of OY735267.1, from coordinate 2,581,323 downwards.
TTTCTATAGACTTAATTCATAGAACTATGAATTAAGCGGGGAATGGTCAAACGTACACACATGTTAATAATGAACATAAACTTGGTTTTGAACATGAAATTAATAAGATTGATCATTTATCTGCATATGACATCGAAGGTCAACATTTTGAAATAATTAATGACTTGCAATTTTCCATGCCGATCCATCCAATGGCAGGTATTATTTTGTTCCCGCTTGGTAGCGGCGGCGGCGGCGGCGCTGGCGTTTTTAAGGTTCCGTACCCGAAGGGTGCCACATGGGACCCTATTACTAAGCCTCCGCTGTCAGTCCGTCTGTCTTTGAGTGAACTCTGTGGCACGAATCGTAATGCTAGAAAGTTGAAAATTTCACAGAACGTGTATAACTGTTGCCGCTACAACAATAAATACTGAAAAAATAAGGGTGTTTAGAATTAAATAGTATTTAATCAAACAAAGCGACTAATGTACTCATTATTTTGACAACCTTCTTTAAGCAAAGTCAACGTTGCTGCGCTACTTGGAGGAGCCAGGACATTTCCTGTGAAAATCCTTACTGGTGTTTTAGCGTCCGGCAATTTCCTGTGAAAATCCATGATTCTTTGTTTCAAAAATGGTAACAAAAAAAGGTAGTGCAAAAAGGTTTTATTCAGAATTTGGATCTGTGTGACGACAGGGAGCCTAAAAAAAAACAAAAAGCGGGATTTCTTTTTGCAATTTTCTTTCCGTAATGTCTTATGTTCCAAATAAATTATGAAAAATGAGTTCTACAAGCAAAGAATCCTCTAATTCAATGGAAGCGGAATCAATGATAGAAAATTACAAACTCGCATACGAAAAGTTCGCGCAGTGGAAAATGGCAGAAAATTAAAGTCTTTAGTGGAAAAAGTTTTTCTAGCCTGTTTTAGCGAACTTTCAAAGATTCCCAATCTCTCTGGAATACTGACTCTATGCTGAAGAGCACGGTTATGTTTTAATGAAGCACAAACGGAATGGAATTTTAGTAACTGTTCATTTATTTAAAAATTGTTATTTTTATTAAATTATTACCAGGAGGTGTATTAAGCTGGTTTTATTTCATTAGCATTGTCTTTATATTACGAGAATTGTTTGAGTAAAGCACTATTATATGTTAGTATAGGTACAAGCCTTGGTCCGCAGTGACTGCACTACTGGCCTTCGGTCTCGGCCTTCATTCTAGCTTGACCATCAAAGGTTTTAATGCTGACCGCGCCGCGCTGAATAGGTCTTGAGCTGCGCTGCGCTGCGCTTTCGGCCACCAGCAGCGCGACCAGCAACGCCGTCAGTATAGTACTATTTTTAAATCAATTTCACTGACTGATTTAACTGAATTCTGCGCCTGACTCGTTTGGATAATAAAATTACGAGATGAAGATATTTTCGTAGTAACTCTCAGGTCAGGCACTTGTTTCTTGTTACGGTGGTGCTATGGTGCGGAACCCTTCATGTGAGAGCAAGAGCCCGACTCGAACTTGACCGATTTTTGAAGTTTTTTTGGATTTAACTCCCTGGAAACTAGTACTTTTCGGCGTAGTTGGGGACACTGGTCTAGCTCTGTCCCGCCTGTATTTAGTCCCAAGTACTTAACTTTTTATTAAAAGGGGGTGTTGTAAGTGTAAGTAGAGTAGCGTTCATCTGATGTTGGAATTCGAATATTTTACAACTTTGACATGCAGACTTTGACTCAGGCATGCAGGTACGTCAACTAGGCCTAAAAGGACTATTCTGGGCCCGTAAAACAAAAATTATAATAAGGGCCCAGATAAACGGACAGGGATACCGTGAAGTGTGTACTAGAGACTGTGGTCTACTATGCAGCCGCAGCTTGAAGCAGTCGATACTGGCTGGCGGCTGCTGCAAGCACTCCGCATCTGAGCCCAACAATCCTACATAACTGCAAGAGCATCATTTTGTAGGGACTAAGACCTGAAATGAATGTAGATCAATGAAAAATCGCTAACGCTGATACAAAAAAAATGGCGACGCTATTAGTGCAATTCGGATTTCAGCTGCAAGCCGGACATTACCAGAGGCCTGACGCGACTTTCATCAGACCCAATATTATTATACCCATAATATATTCATCCCAATAACGTTGCACCAATCCATTAGCGGAATGCAAATGCTCCTTCCCCTACCATTAAGCGGTGGATCTCTGATGGGATAACTGAAGTGGGGCGCATACTGTGTGTGAGTTGCATAAATTTAGTCAATTTGCCACGAGCATGACGTCTGGTGATCAGTCACGAGGGGACGCACCATCCGAGGTGCCGAGGGGCTGTCTGCAGAGAAACAAAACCCGTTCATATAAGTAAGCGTTTATAAAAACAGAGTCTTCACAACTAAACTAAGTTTGTTGATTAGTTATGATGCTTTCAGAATCCCATATATATCAGTAGCACGTAGTAGGTATGACCTACAAGATTTGGGCATCGACGATATTGTTATCACTGACCTACAGACATCATCAACTCACTGCATCAGTGCACACTTGCCTTTTTGTGATGAGACGAGAGCAAAATGTCCCTTGTTCTGAAATATCGACAATACCGCTTGTCAAAATAGAAAGCTGTATTTTAACGATGTCGCTTTGTTATTTATCACTCACAGAATAACACCCCTCTATAAAGATATACTTAGCTACTCCAAGGAAATGCGAAAGCGAAAGCCTCCTACGCGTTGATTTAGCTGATGAAAAACCGACAGCATAGGATAGCAAAGCAGTGAAAGAAGTGATACCGCGCTGAACCCCCCGTAGCGTTATTATTATTAATCATTATCATCAATATAATCTACGGTGCAACCATTATTCACCGCCATATTGTCTAAACACTTCTCATTTCCGCCGCTAACATTAACCACGCGATATCTCAAAGAAGCCTTGCGTCTGTTAAATTACAACCCGTAAACAAGTCTAACTTTAGGATAATTAACATTGCTATTTAATATCTGGAGGCGTTTTCAACATGCATCGCCTTCAAGACGAGTAATTGGATGTACTCGTGTTATGTATCGTTGGAAAGAGAATTCCCACCTATGTAGCTAACAGTATAAGTATGAGGGCCCTGGGCTAACCCTCGTTGTGTATTTATCGTTTCTAACACAAACGAGCGCTCACCGCGTTTCGGAATGTTCAACGCCCGGTTGAGCAAATGCGCCCTCATCTCTCTCTCTACTATACTATACTGAGTGAACGGTACTGTGACACCGGACACACGGTAATCTGTCATTATCATTATATTACAGATACAGACAGACAAAGTAATAAAGTGTCTTTTTTTTGGCACAAGCGCCATGAACATGATGACGAAGTAAGATCGGTTTAAAACTGCAAGGTCCACAGACAGCAGAGGCTTAGTAAAAGGGTCCCGTGGTGTGCCACCCTTGGGTACGGACGGAACGCTAAAAGGTCATAACAGTCAGCCAGTCAGCCTGCTCCTTAGCATAAACGTAGCAGCGTGACATTTCAAATTCCTTGCAAGCTAAAACAATGTGGATGAAAAAAGGGTAAGAGATTCATAATTCATAATTTCTTTATTGCACACAAAAAAAAAGTTAACAAATAATGGTAGGTAATATAAAGTGTACAATGGCGAGCTTATCTCTAAAAAGAGATCTCTTCCAGCAAACCAAGTTTCGATGAGAGAGGTTGATAGCTGAGCGGGGGTAGACCCATGTGTACAACAATAAATTTAAAAGGTTGCATACATAAATATATAATATGCATTCTAAAATTTACTTTTACCTAAACATAAAGACAAAAATAAATATATATATGATAGATACCTATATAACATTATACTTTTTAAATAAATTAGAGATATTACAATAATGCCTGTATCTCCTGCTCCTGGCCCCACGTTGTAATTGCAGTTCGTCCCCTCTCCCCGCGGCGCAAGGCGAAAGATATTGCGCTTTTATAGAGCTCACTGGCTCAATAAAGGGGACACTCAAAATTAAATTACGTCCCCGCAAATGATATATGAAATAATCATCCGGCGTCATTATCCCGGCAGCTTGTGTTTGTAGTTCGGAGATGGGGACAGAATCACTCAAGTGTACTAAAGGATAAAGATTAAAGACCATGATAGAGCAGGAATCGGCGATGGCGGGGGCACATCTGATGAATGCTGGTAATATCATCTGCTATAAGGGTCGGAGAAGCCAATAAGTCAGAGTAGGTAATGTTTATTTTCATAAATAACTGGCTAAATTGTGAACAACAGGTGCCTCTGCCTCGTTATTACTTGTTTATTGTCGATGAGCGCTTACCTTCATAAGGCCTGAACTATTTTCAGTACTAATACCCATGTGACCCAGAACACCTTTAAAATGGACCGAATTCCAGGGCATGCTTCACACCCAAGACCTAAAGAATTCCCAATAAAAATTTGAACTGCTATTAGGTCACATGGTGGCCAATTGGCCATTACAATTCGACACTACATTGCTGGGTCTTTTAAGCAGACCTTTATTTGGTACTTGCAAAAGCTGATTGAGCTTTGCGGGGATAAACAGTAATATTGTCTGCTATAGCGTAATACTTTTAATAAATTAATTTAATCGCCGTGGTCCCATTTCATCTATTGAAAGAAACATTACATAACGTAGTCACACCTTTTCCCATACGCGGTGGCTGAGGCAACATAGCAAATAATTCAATACTCGATTCAAATAAAGAACAGTAAATAAATACTTGAAAACCTATTTCAACAGTTGAAATGAAAGCACAAAACTACGAGCAAAAGTAAAATAGATGCAACTAACTTATCCTTTGTGGTACTGTTAGGATTAGGTCACACTGAAGGTCGTGACTCGAGTGGAGGCCACTTTTTGCTCAAACTGGTAAAGGCCAGAACTTGTCCAAGTAATAGTAAAACGATGCCTACTGCCTTATATATACTATCGGTACAAAACCTAAAATAGCTACTGTAAAATGGGGGGCTATTTGGAATTGCAGGGGCTATAATTATAATTTATTCTTTAGACATTCGATTACTTATACGTTCTGTAGAAACTTATACGACAAAAACTTAATGAAACTAGATATCTTTCGGAAACCACAAAGAGAAATGCTGACAAAGTAAGAAACCCCCGTTGGAAAAGAGAGAGAAGAAATTAATGATAACGATCCGCGTGAATCCATTATCATAATTATTTACTACAACTCCGGAGCTATACTCATAATTATCAAATGATCTACATTATACTTACTTCCACATAATTACGGCCATTTCGCGTCGGGAAGAAACACATAAAACCAATTTCCGATAATTGTATTTTTCTCTTCGATCCAGAGGTATCGAATAGTTCGAGTCCCAGTCAGGATATTGCCACTGGTTACGGTTAAGGAAAACCAACTCGAGGAATCTGTGTTAATATTATGAGTGGAAACTAATGTGATAGCTCATGTGAAAGTCAATCCGATAAAAGTTTTGACGTGACAACGTCTTATAAAATGATAAAAGGACACTAATTCCCGATTTCACCAACAGTAAAGGACACTTAGCTCTTTTTCTTAGCTGTCTAGCGATTGTATCGGATGTCGTCCTCTTATATTTAGGGGGGCCCTAGCTGCTTAGGTGGCCCTTAAACTTAGGTCATAACTAAACAACCGCCATCCAGGTGGTCCTGAATGGAAATAAAGTTTCCCTAAAAGATAGGGATCGTTGGTGAAATCAGCCATAAAACTTCTTTGTCCTTCCGTCTTTTACACACAAATGCGTGAAGGTACCAAGTTGAAATTAATATGGATACTCAAGTCTATGATCCCTGGAGCTGTAAAAATAATCCAAATACGTATAGGTACGGCGCATTATGCTACTGAATTTGCTTGAAAGTCGCACTTGGGGTACTTCCCGTTGACCTAAAATCAGTGCATAAAGCAAGGTCATACTAAAAATAAAGGGAACAAACCGAAAACCGAGAATGTGTAGTTCCTTCACAAGAAAAGTCCGAAATGTGCGGAATCCTCGGTGCGCGTGTCCAACTCGCACTTGACTGTTTATTTATCTTTGTCCATCTGGACAGGCGATGTATACCGTATTGGTTCCTTTATGTCCTCGTAATCGGTATACTCTCATAAGGACATAGGACGAACAAACTTACAATGGAGAACAATAGACGAGAGCGAGAGGGTTAACACGTATCGGTGCTACACGCGTAGGTATTTTTTATCTATTACTGGTTTAGTGTAACGCTTTAGGAATCGGTGTCTTTAATGTACCAACCTAACCTAAAATATAATAATTAATTAATTATGTAGCCCATTAATGTCCCCAATGTGAGGCACCCCGGTACGGGCCTTTAGAGTAAACGATATTAGACACGAGTAAGATTGAGCCATACTCCACCACACTGGCTTAGTGGCGGGTTGGTGGACGCAGGCAGGCGGGTGGGGCTAGTGACCAACCCGACTGTCAGAAGTTCCAAGAAGTACCAAGCTATAATATGACCTTAGGACCTAACCTAACTAATTTTTGTATGAATGTTTAGATTTACGTTAGTATTCAAGACTTAGGTACTCCTGAGGAGGTTTCGATTCGAATCTACCGCATCCAATTAACCCCTTGTTCTAAATAATATTCGGATATCGGATAAATAAGGCAACGAAAAATTTATAAATAAATTAATCTTCTAAATACTTACTCCTTAATACCGAGAGACTTCCTAATTGTAGAATTTCATTTTTAATGAGTTGGAGAATCTTCCGAAGGCTGAACAACGTACAGCATGAATTGTAATCTGCTGACCTCGTGGAAATCAATTTCCAATGGCAGTTTTTATTGTACTGACTGTCCCAAAAATTGCTTATAATACTTGCCCTTTGTAAAACTGTTTGAAATTATTTTTTTAAATTACAATCCAATGCAAATTACATGTGTATGTGTAGAATTCCTAGAACCCACAGTTCCAAACAAAATAAAAATAAATTACACTATCACTATCCAGAAGAATTATTTGTTTAAAATGCGTAAAATGGCTCAATCTTACCCGTGTCCGGGTAAAGGCCTGTGACTGTGACCTTCGGTGGGGACATTAATGGGCTACACTAACTAACCTAATGCGTGAAATGCATGTACATGGAAATGCTGCGCTCCGTAAAACCTCCATGGTGAAATGGAACAGCCTCCAATAACATGCTCAGGGGCCTAATTCTGCTCTGAGCATTTCACTTATATTTCATTACTATTTCATTACTATTCCATTGCAAACACCCAATCAATCAAAATGTGATAGTAATGAAATGTTGTTTGTAACGGTATTCTACTATTTCTATTCAACTCACCTTTGCGTTTCGATGTCATTTCCATTGTCACTGTCACTGTAAGTTTTTTTTTTAAGTTCAAGTATACGGCAGTATACTTGAGTATACTGCTTATTGACTGTGTACCTGCCGGAGTTACAAAAAGCTTTGCATATAAATTATAGAAAAGTACCTATTACCTACTGTTTACCTGCAAAACGGTTTCATTACACAAAAAGATTTATTAAAGTCCGTTCGGCGTGTAAAGGTATTCGTTGATTTATTATTTTTCGGTTGTTATCCCCATTTGTGCGTTAAAGACAACCTTCAGTAAGAAAATACTGAAAGAAATTGCATGGATACGCGCGGAGTTGCACTGGAACGCTAAAAAATCAGGTTTTTTTTTTAAATACACAAAGTCGCGCTATCTGCGACTGTGTCGTAGTCGTAACGTCTTCGTAACAGTCTTGTTTCAGCAACGCGAGAGTTGCGGCTGACACAGTCATGTTGCATTTATGAAAATGTTGTTGGTGATGTTGTTGCGTAAAACTTTCAACTTTTCCAGAACCACGAATCGAGTTGCAAATTATAACGACAGACGAGACGAGCCTGAAATCATTATCTAATTAATTCTAGTAACAAAATATTTGGTATTCATAAAATACTTTTCCCCCGTTTCCTAAGCAGATGGGTGAAGGTCGTCTCTAATACGGATCTGCTACTACCATTTAGGACAACTTTTTATACCGGAAATTCGCCTTACAGGCCGGAGGAACTCCATTAACGTTGAGGAAGTATTAATGAAAAATTTCTTAAGAAGAGTTTTCATTCAGTGGAATTTCGTTAAGAAGGATAGAATAAGTAGGTAGGTATTTTATGTTCGCGCTTAATGATGGATTCTCGATATTTAGTCATGTAACTGTAACAGTAAGCTATACACATACATATTTAAGAATACTCGGGAACTCAGACCAAGTTCTTTTTAAGTCTGTAACAAATAATTGAGTGGGTAGCCGAAAGAAGGAAAGAGAAGCGATGGTGGAAGTGGGTCAACCGGCAGCCCGATGGGTCGACCGGCAGCCCGATGGGTCGACCGGCAGCCCGATGGGTCGATGATACGCATTTGCGGGGAAGACATTCGATTGGCACAGGACCGGATAAGTTGCCACAAAAAGGAGGAGGCTTATACCCAGAAGTGGGGGAAACAAGCTGCCGATGATTATGAAGAAATATTGAAGAGATGTATCGAGTTATCCAATGTCTGTCTTTGTCATCATATTATATAACCTGACCTAATGAAGTTGTTAAGTAGTTTAATGTTTTAATTTATTTAATGTTATGCACTTGGGTCTACCTGTTGTTCAATTATTTCCTGTCCATCCTAGGTTTGCTGGAAGAAATGTCTTAATAGAGATAAGCTCGCCTTTGTCATGTGTTGTCCACTTTCCATTGTAAAATTTATTATTTTGTGCAATGAAGTATAGATTATTAGAAATTATTGCAAATCGATGTCCTATTATGGTTCGCTGTATTACATTTTCGTCATATCTTCTCCTTGTAGTATACAACTCAACGTGTGATCGATTGTCACTGTTTTATAGTTTTTCCAGGAAATCCGTACCTATGATAGTCTCAAATACTTTTCTTGATGAATAGGTGCCTACTTACTGTTACGTTTTTTTTTCTTCAAACTGTTCTGCACTTACTATGAAAAATCTTGAAATGGATACCCTTTATTGTAAATGCACACTTTCTACCTGCCGAAAAAAGGACAGATGTATCCTTTACAAACAAATGGCATTTAGTAAATTGTGATTAGAATTTGTTCTGTATAAAGGACAGATGCAGGTAGAAGTTATCTACCTACCTATACTATGTTTGTTTTAGATGAAGCTGTCGAGTATATCACTTGACGGTAAACATCAAGAGGTACAGGATCAGATAAATAGATAGATAGATAGTCTTTCTCACAATACGGCCTCCCCGGGAGACGGCCGGGTAATGGCTACGGAGGCCTGTGTCGGGCTGTAGTTTGCATCCAAAGTGGCTGATAAAGCATCCCTTTTTACACAACTCAATATCTAGAAGCGGTACTCATTTACATCACGATAAATATATTCATAAATTCGCGAAGTAATCCCCTTCGATCGCTACGAGGTAATGGCATCCCTATTGCTCGCGGATCTGCGTCTAAATTGCCAGTAATCGCTATTTTATCAATATTTAACTCTATTGCTAGCAGAAGCACAAAATAGAGCTCGACTTTGACATGACTACCAAGACGTCAATTAATGTCTATTGCAAGGGGATGAGAACTTAATTTCCCCTAATTTTAATGTCACTTTTTATTCCTTTACGGCCAGGAGAATGAGAATCTCTCGACTGAAAGGAAATGCTATTCGGATAAACTTTGGAGTTCCTTCAGTCTAACATTTAATGCCTACTAGTACTGGATTTCCGCCGAGTTATTAATAAGCACATTCTGGACAGATTAAGCAAGCAATTCATTTGCAAATTAGGTATATTGCTTGGTCTGGTCTGCGACAAGTATAAAAAAAAAAACGAGATTAGCAAGAACGATATAAATTCTATTTAAAACTACTACTCGTATTTTACAATATAAATTAGAAATCTTGTGTTTATAATAGTTTATATGATCAAAAATTGTTATTCAAAGTGACTATTACCACCCTAAACCCAGTACCTTATACAGCGTACCCCGCAGTTCCTTCACGATGCAACTTCCTAGACAGAACCAACTAATTGAGGAAACAAAAATATTTCATCGGCATCCTCGACAGCAATAAACATGACTATAAAAAGACTATAAACAGCAAAACCACTAATAAAATTGAGTAAAACATGTGACATGGCTTGATAAGAACGCCGCGTAACATTTGTGGGTTCCGACACGCGAATGCTGAATTCATTTTCGGATTTGTACCTATAATTTCTGTTTCCGCTGCAACACCGCATTACGGGTTATTACACGTGTTATAAGGGGCTTATACAGTAGACTGTAGCTAGGACGTGTCATGCGATATTCATATATCGACCGCTTCGTTAATGCTTTTGTTTTCTACCTGAAAAGTAGGTTTTTGTATAGTTATATATGCAAAGAAAACATCGATAGGAGGTTTAGATGTAAAATACCTAACTCCTTTAGCAAAATGAATTTCAAACCGAAGAAAGAATTTTCCTCAAGTTAAAATAAAGTTGCTTGGGAAATTCTATGCGAAGATGTATGATCTTGAAGTTTATTCGGAAACAGAGATGTTTCGATTCCCGGCCGGAGAGACCACCTTTTAGGGGAGGCAGTCGCTCACGTCCGAAGGAATTACTTGGAACCCACAGCCCTTCACGTCCTTCCCGGGTAGTGCTAACGAGCGACAAATCATCATCATAATAGTCATCAAATCATCTCAAGACATTATAATTTCCAGGTTCTCAAATGAGAACCTGACCACTTGACACTGGCAAAATTAACCTCAAAAGAGGTTAGGACGCCATTAATAAAAAGAAGAAGAAGAAGAGATGTAGTGTTTCCAGTTACTATCTATTCTATAGCATATAATCTATGCCATAGATCTATCTATCTTGATTTCTTGATCGATAACGAACGGTCGATACATTTCTACGAGATTTGGTATTCGCGCTAGCCAGAATTCACAACGTGACAGTATACAGGATCGGAACGTTGCAACACCATATCGAAGTATGTCATTTCTGCTCCATCATCGATACATCATACATGGGGGATCCTTTCCTTGTCGTGTTCCAGTCAGAGCTCACTTTTCAGCAGCCATCCCGTTCACTCAATCATTCACTAAACCTGCCGATCTATCACACTCAATTTCTATGCCATAACTCACGTCTCCATCCATACAACACTTCCGTTGAATCCCCAGATATATCTGTACGAGTATCACAGACTCCTCGCCATTCTTCACAATGGTAATTCCTCCATAAAAATGATATATTCAGCAATTCTCGCATTGTCACGACTCGCCAGTTTGAGTATTCTCTTTGCGAGTCGGTGAAGTTACTAAGAGGGAGGGATACTTACAATTTGGTATTTACTATGAATAATGGCTCGCGCACCCGTTTCCGAATGATGAATGACAATTGACAATGATATTTGATGTAAAAAAACATATCATCACTGCACGGAACGCTAACGCTAGACGGAATAGTTATTTATCCAACAAGTGAGGAAAGTTCGTTTTTCCTATGAGTTTTGATTTTGAGTCTTGAGCGAACGAAGGATTGAAAAATAGAATCACGAGCGCAGCGAGTGATTATAAAATTCAATCCTGAGTAATCGAAAGACTCAACAAAACGAATAGCAAATGAACTTGCTCACATGTTGCATACAAAACTTTTCACCACTCCCAGCAAGAAAGTATTCAGTCACCATAGGTAAATAAATTAAATAGTCACAAAGCAAATCAAAATAATTCTTTATTATAATTTTTAAAATATCTTTAAAACTTAACATAAAAATCAGGCAAGGTTAGTTTCTGAACGGGATCATTACTTTCCTCACTGTTCAAACAGTGAGGAAAAACTAACTTTCCTCACTGTTTTCGTAGAGGAAAGACACTTCTTTCGTGCGGGAGTGGTGAAAAAATAATTTAATATTACCGGAACCCAAACTAGAAATCTACACAAAAAGTCCATATTATGTCAATTTTAATTCACAATAATCTATCTACCAAATAACATTAAAAATGAACAAACTATTACTTCATTCAGCCTTCGAATAAAAGAGTTCTTAATAAGCAAAGGCTACTACACTTTAAGCGAATTTATGACTGTTTAAAAAATATATAGATAGTTATAGTTATAGTCAGAACATAAGTATCTTTTTTTAATTTAAGGTTATTGTTAATTCTGAAATGTTCTATTTAGACAGACATAAGCAAACTTTGTTATACCCTTTCAGGGTGCATGTACGCTACTTTGTATTTACACCTCCACCTGTAACCCCCATGTACGTGTTTACAAATAAATATATGAATATGAATATATCTTTAGTTACGTATTATGTTAGGTTATTATTAGGCAGTCAGTCAGGTGCATAGAAGGTACAATTAATAATAAATCATAACAAGCAACCACGTATCTTCTGCAAGAGATCAACACGAACTCGCGCTAAAGTTCCAGCAAGTTCCTCTAACAACAATGTTGAACACCGTTTTAGGATTCCTTACACACGAGGGAAAGTTAGCGTGTGTTGTGTATAACATGAGGGATCACAGAGTCTCTCTGCACTACTTACCTAACTAATAATCAGAATATGGTAGTATATTCTACGGCCAAATAAACTAAATATAACTAAGTTTCACGTTAACTGGTTCACTCTCAGAAGCACACCGGTCGAACAAATGAACAATGGGGAACAATAGATAAATAAGATGTGTTGGAATAGGAGCTTTTACCTTTGGCTAGGATTTCAATGAAAAATATTAATAATATCTAGGAACTTGTATTCACAGTTCATTTACATAGAGTACGCCCGCCCGAATGTATTCAAGTTCAATTTTTTTATTGACCATAAAATCAAACAGATTACTTATTCAACGTCAATATAATATTAATATTTTTGTATACTACCGCTATTTTTATTAAAAGGTTTTTCCCTACCTTAGGCAAATTGGGCTCGTTAGAATTAACTACGACTGTAGAGCAAATAAACTATACAAACTTACGTACCTTCTCAGTCAGATTAATGAAATGGACGGAGTGAAATGGACCCTACCCAGAATCGCGTAATTTATACAACATATCTCTTGCAAAAATATTGAGAGCTTTTAGCGTCATCAAGTCTGCATTCAATAAAAGCGGACATTTATCCGAACTTCATTGGCCATATAAAAAGGAATAGTAGCATTGTATAAAAATGTTTTCGAAATCGATTTGTTGAACACAAAGTACACAAAAGAAAGACTTTATGAAGCTATAGCGGAGTCGATCGAGTGTGGAAGAGTTATTGCCGCGGATCCGCGATCGTCTGTTGCCCGGGGTGGTTGGTTGTACCGACGATGAAAAGAGAATTATTTGTCAGGCTCATGGAGCTTGCTAGGTGAACAGATAAGGGTTGCCAGACAGCTGCTCGGAGTTTTCAGCAAATTCCCGTATTCGGTGGCAGACGAAAACAATCAATTTTCTGCGGTAACATTGTCGGATTTCTACCCGAACTACAGCGCTTATTTGGGGATCAAGAATCAAAGAGGTGTTCCATTTCGAAGACCGTAACAATAAAGCGCTCTCGGGGCTCTGTTGCTGTTGCCTGCGTGTCACCCTTTGACATCATTTTCAGGCGCACATGGCAGTGTGTCAAAGCCGATTTCTATGTGACGTCATCATTCTCAAGCGTCGTCGTCTAAATACGCCGCTCTAGGAAGGGAAGGCCAAGTGTATTCAGACCACGAGCGACTAAAAGCGTTTTATATTTGTCTCCCTAATTGCTTACATGCTACAAGGCCGCTATGGAGTAGGTCCTCAGTCCACTTCGCGTAAGAAATCCTATACGAAAACCCAGAGCGTTGCTCGGAATTTTCGCTTTATAAATCGCGGCCCTGACTGTGATAGCTATGAGGGTGGGTGGATCGTTTGTCTGTGGCCGTGTGCAACTGCTCTCATCTATGAACAAAAACTGCGGCCGCTTGCAAAAAGTCTTAGCGCATCCTACAGTTTCCACGCGACGTTTTTACTGAATGGCCCACGACAGGCTTTGTAACTTCGCAGTTGGGCTAACAGAACTGACGAGACGTAAGGAAATCTAGGTAACCTACATCCAGGTAAAGTGAACCACGTTTGTGGGTGCAATCAGCTAAATTAGTCTGCACAGAATGTGTCGGCGAGCGAATGCGGAAAATAACATTAACTTTCTCTTACACTACCACCGTTTTATAAATTAATATTATAGTTTCATGTCAAGACGGGATTCATCGATTTTTTATGACAGTAATCCCTATGCCTCAAGGAATAAGAATTTTCGTATCTGGGATTACGTGGTTAAAGTTTGTATGAAAATTTAAACCGACATAGTGGTGTATACTTTGTCTGAACTCGCCTTATAAATAAATAAGACTTTGTGTGCGCGAACCGCGGGCTGCTGCTAGTTAAGTATAAGACTCAAAATACAGTAAATGTGTGAGGTGTTTCGAATAAGCCTCTTACTAATGCTGGCCGAGTTAACACTCGTGTACACTGAACATTAGGGATACCTATGTTATAAGCGTACCTACGTACGACGTCTTGATTTATATGCAACAATATTGGTGTGGCGAAGTAAAGCCGTAGGTAATTCACGAGACTCGGCCATACATAACCACATTGAGTTCTCAAATGTAGAGACAGACTCTATCTGGATGTAACCGGTATACAATACGGAATAAGTATGTAAATTTAAATTTAAATTTATTTATTTAATGAAGGCACATATATTTATACATTAGTAGATTAGTGCCCCGTACTAGAGTTTCCTCCGTATCATGGGACACAGCAAAGTTTGTTACATCGTGCCTAAAGTAGGTAATGAAGTTTATTTGAAATTATCTATTCTAACATGCATTTAATTTATATTTATAGTACCTTAAAATCTACCTAATGGTCAACAGCAATTTTTCTATACTATCATAGTCTTGTCATGTCATGTCGAACGGAGTATCGGGAGTACACGAAAACAAAGAATAATAACATAACATAACAGCGCCAGCGTCACGCCTCCTTTCCCATACGGGGTAGCAGAAGCACAACTGTGCCCAGTTTTAGCCAGTGAATCAATACTCCATTTTGCGTGACAGGGGGTTAGCCCGTACCGTAACAGCGTTTTAGTAATGAAGGTTTCCTCACGATGTTTTCCATCAACGTTAGAAACAAAAAATAAGTCCACGCCTTTTCGCATACGGGGTGGCAGAGGCTCGCTTGCGTCTAAGGTTTACGTGATAAAGGCCTATCTACCCCATCGCCCGCGGTGGCTATGAAAATTAAGTTTTCATCACCGTAAAAAAGTCAGTATAATTTTATGGCCAGCATGCATATAATATAAACGTAGGTATAAAGATATAGCAACAAACCCCTTTCCTTACTTCTTCCGTGTACAAAAGCCTCACTTTATCTCGACCAGTTAATTTAATACAGAAGTTTCTTCTTTGTTTGTCTCTATGGGCTCTGGTGCGATTTAGATTAAACTGTGCCAGTAGATAAGTCAATAGTGCTACTTTTGTGACCACTTGGCTACTTTGTTCTCTTTTGTTCAGTCTGTTAGTGTTACCGCAGTCTCTAGGCTATTCTCTAAAACCGAAGAAATGTCTTATTTGATCATCCGTGAGGTAAGTGATATCTAAATAGGTAGAAAGATGGGCTATAGATATAGGCAGGGCTGGATTAACTGAACCTGTAGACAACGCTTATCTCTGGGCATTTTTTGGCACGATACCCAGCTGTTACCAAGGACTAAGAAATTCTCCTACCAAGACAAAAGTCCTAATGCTGATCTATCTAGATCACTCTGTGTGCTTAATTTCATTCTAATTCAATCCTATTTGTCTCCACGAAACTTTTTTTTCCTAGTTCATGCGGGGCTCGCCGTGGAATGGCAACTCTGCATATTACGAGTAGATAATTCAGCACTGTCTTTAGGTAATAGATAGAGCTAACAAAAGCGTAAGTTTCTACCTATCACCGCACGCCAAAAGATCGTTGGACGAGTTTAGCTAAGACAGCTTTTAGAGCTGAGAGCGGTTTATTTATATAGAGCGGTGATCTAGGTGTATCGTAATCATAAACGAGGTTGGTTGGCCGCATCCAGAGTCATTAAAGAGACATAACCATAACATAAGCATTTACAGGCACATTAGAATAGGAAACTATTGATGTGGGCTATTTGAAACAGATGCATCCATTTGAATGCATGCTAAATATAAAGTAGAGGCGACTATATTTGACGTTTTATAGAAACGTTTTTAATAAAATATGACTAAGAAGTCTAACGTCCATTTGCAGCTATCTATCCACGGCTTTCACATTACAAATCAAATCAAATAATTTATTTGTGGAAAATAGGTTTTTACATCAGATGGTGTTAATCTAGGCTAAGATTGATGTTTCTTAATAGTACGCCATTTTTAGCCATTTGGCATACAAATATTGTTTTTCATGTAGAGAATGAAAGCGATTAAACTAATAAATAAAAGAACAGTGATCGGACGGGGTAGCGAGCCCAACAAGGAAAGATCATAATTTATCATATATGTATTCTTTGGTGCTGTAGTATGTCTTATCAATTAGTAATTTCCTCACTTCTCCCTTGAATTGGTTTATACTCTCAATAGAAATCTCAATAGAGAACTCTTACTTATTGACAGTTGCGCTATGGAACTTATGTCAAAGACCCTATCTATCTGCAGATTGAGGATATGTAGGTTATTGAAAACGGCCGTAAGAATCATCGCAGACACGTCCACTTTTATCAGAAAACCGTATTACAAACCGTCGTCGACTGCCACAGACAGACATACATACAGATACTTAAAACTTACAACACCCCTATTTTTCATGTGGGGTTAAAAAAATATGGGATTTCACACATCAGGTAAAATAATTCCAATATGAAATATGAATTCCAGGTAACCCGTATTCGAAGTGGCTGTTACCTGCAGATGTCGTCAGTTGGCTGCTCGGTCGAGGTGTCTTCCATTCCCTGTGTCCCAGTGTAATCACCTCTTTTGTATGCGGGTTCGTTTCATTGCGAATTAAAACCGTTCCTTTTCGTTACGTTTGAAACTGTTCAGGTTGTTTGAAAAGCTCTTTAGAGGCCGCAAAGAGAGAATAACAGTTTCAGCGGCTTCGCTCACTAATTAAAAATAATGTGGCTATCGTTTATTTCTGTCTATGAGTCTCAGCTCTGAATAGTTAGCGTTAGCAATTGGTACTTTGTTTGGTATTTTATTTAAAAAAGTACTATTTTTTTTAGCGGTCTACGACTGGCATCTTGGAAACGGCTTACCCGTCATCATGCTTGTTTACTTTAATGTTCGAGTCGCCGCTTAACTTCTATATAGTTTGAAGTAGTAATTTATAGCTACCGCAACAAAAGCTGTTGAGTTGCAAGCTAGTTCGTTAGTTTAACGCCGTCAGAATTTAGGTCACTATCGGAACAGCATATACTTACTAAGTTATTAAATATGACTGGCTATGCTGCCTTCGGTCAACTGCAATGAAATAAATGAAATCAATTTCATTCCATTTCAGATAAGATAATTTATTGGTAATTAATTGTACATGTCAGTATACTATGTATTACTTAGGCATAGAGAACTTTACTTACGCAACACTTGACAAGTCGAAATGGAGGCAGATGGAAGATCAGTAACGAGTGGTGGCGAAGAGGAGGACAAAGATTTGGTTTGACGGAAGAGATCTCTTATTAGAGATAAGCTCGCTTTGTACATGTTTTTTTCCTATATTAAGTGGATGGATTTTTTTTTAATTTTGTTCTGTATTCTGTTTTTGTGCAATAAAGTATTAAAAATAAAGATTAGTCGTCAGCGCACCTGCAAGATGGTCCAGTGACATAGCGAGGATAGCAGCGCCCGCACACCTTAGAGGCCTCCTCTGTACTAACTAACTAACAAAATAGTGATTCAAGCTGATGATGACAATGACTCCGGGGCGTTTCGCTTTTTTCCATACGGGGTAGCAGAGACCGGTAAGCCTTCAATACCAATTTTGCGCGACAGGGGGCTACCTCAACGACGCAGCTTTGTAGGTACGACGGAACGGTGGAAGGGGAACATGTACGTTTGTTTAAACACGCCGCTCGCTGGGAGAGGGTGTCGAGGTGACTAATATGGCGCGGGCTCCTCTCATTTGTCAGTTTTTCCGGATCCGTTAAAACCCGCCCGCCTGTTTCTTGCCTAATATGACCCGCCGGCCATAGGGAATATGCACACTACACCCGCCGACGAACTGGTTAATTAATACTCGTAGCTGCGCTAGTGAGCCAAAGACAAGACAGTAAGGGCCACTAGCCAGAACATGAGTTAACGCTCAAGCCGAATAAACTTATAGAACGTCATCGTTAACCCCAAATTAGCAATGTCTCGCTTTTAAAAAATAACGATTTGGGATTTATAGTGAAATAGAATAATATAATCGTTTATCCGCTGATTCAGTAGATACACACAAAAGAAAAGAAACTTCTCTCCCAGGCTCTTTTAATTTTGGGAATATTGGGTATCTCCAATGGCGAATATTTCTCCCTCCCATATCATTATTTTCCTTGGAATAGGGTATATTTCACCCGCGAACATGATATATGAACAAGCATAACGCAGTAATGGTGAAAGTCCGTAATTCGCCTATTATACCCACATGTATTGTACATTTTAGGTGATATCCGTTGCATCGTGCAAGTCAGTGTGAAGTCTCCGTAATGAGGCAGGCAGGCAAGGCGCGATAATTAACGAGTGAGTTATTGATAAAACCCCTAAACTTTGAGGGCAGAGTTTAAATTAAATTGAAAATGGCAGTAAAAACCCAGTGTTTTACACAGGTAATAAGAGGAAATAAAAAACTTTATTTCCGTATCATGGAATAACTAAAATCATTTCTAAAAGTTCTATTTTTTTAGATCTATGGAACCTTTTTTTAGGTCACGTTCCGCAAATAGTACAAGTACAAAAAAAAAGTCTCTTGTATGGACACCCCTATATTTTTTATATGTATCGTGTCGCATTACAAATTGCAAATAAATATTGCTTGTAATAACAATTTCAATTCAGTACACTGCAGTCGTAGCATCCGTTCGCGGCGTTACGAGCTCCGTGCTACGGCTACGCTACGTACGACGACTACGAAGATGCTACGAAATATTTACACATTAGCAAATTAGCCTTACATTTAAAAGACCAGTATGGGAAAAGGCGTGACGCTATGTTATGTTTCGAGTGATCGATTATACCCATCATGTCTACAGATTACAATTTCTACAGATTTTTACTGATTCTACTGATTACAGTCTACGATATCTCCATTCATCGTGGTAGGTTTAGATGGCAACTTCCTAAAATAAAAACATTCTGTTGAGTTTGGTCTTTAGAGCAGATTATTTCCGAAAATAAGTTTCACGTAATGAGGCAATGGCATTATAATCGTTTTCTTAGGTAATTGGTACTCTCCTAGCAATAATCGAAGCTTGCTCTAAAAACTCCACTGTAACTGTAATGTACTTAGATTTTAAATCACAAACACTGGACTATAAATTTTATAAACTGGTCATCTCATAAGGTACGTATGATGGTAGGTATTATTTCTTTATTTCTTTATCTTCATATACTTAAGTAGGTATGTATGGGCTAAATTTACTTTTCTTTTATAAGTTTATACGTGAATATATTCACGTAAACTTATATACGTTCCATTGCACCGCATTCCAGGCATCCAAGTCAGCACATATGGCTATAACTTCGCCCAACACATTATCTTGAGTAAACTTTGCGCTCATAATCCAACTGAGTGAATTACGACTATGTAGCCACCGCGCAAATTATTCAAGACCAGGCCCCCAATTCTACAAACGGATGGCATGCCAGTTGCTATAGCGGGGGCGCAGAAACCAGTTTTAATTCTTGTTATATTTGTTGTATTACGACAGTTTCTTGACAAAATAATCACAAATTACACACCAAACATGTATTAAACCCATATGTTTAAAAATCTATTTTGTCATTTTAAATCTTTGTATTCGATTTGCATATACAATCACAAATATGAAGCGTTTTGTGCGATAGGCCCAGGAGCCCTATTTTTGAATTCGCTCAGCCATCATAACGAATGATTTTCGTTCGTTATATTCATTCGCTCTGCAACGATTGGTCAGAACCACTCGTTGCGCAAGTCATACGAGCGATTATATCACACGAGCGATTTCAAAAATAGGGCTCCAGGCCCCCAATTTCACAAACAGATGGCATGCCAGTTGCTATAGCGGGGGCGCAGAAACCAGTTTTGTTTGTAGCCGGCGCGGCAGGACCTACCCAAAACGGTAACCCCCACAAAAGATCTATGCTAATAGTGCCTTCGTGGTATGGTAACCCACTTGTGACTACTTCAAATCTGTCAGTCAGTTTGTACAATATTTTACAATTACAAATATGTAAGTTTTGTGTTATAGGGCCCTGGAGTTATTCTGAGCTCATGCTGAATTTGCTCTTTTGGAAAATAGCCGTTCCTCTATAAAATAGATGGGGATTAAAAACTGGTGGAGAGTGGAATGAAGTTTTTGCTGTTTGTTATTCACAACTTTTTATAGCCAGTAAATGTCCCACTTGCTCGGTAAAGGCAGAAGATGTGAATCAACGTAGCGAGTTATGTACGTACATTTACAACTCAATCGAAAGTTACAAAGTCAATCGACTCATTTTAATTTTACCGGACATCATACGATAAATAAATAAAGATCGTTATCGATTACGCAGTTGAAGGAGAATATCGAGTACAGCAGCGGTCGAATCAATTAGAGAACCATAGATAGCCGATGATATAAAAGCAGCAAATAAAGTATTTGCGTAGTAAAACAACATACGAAAGAATAAATAATTGTTAAATTTACCCGTTAACCGAATCTACTATACGAGTAAATACGAAATATGCGACACGTATTTCAATTTATGAAATTACTGGCCAAGTAAATTAATACCAATACTTCATGCAGATTTATGTAACTACTTTAAAACGTGAATTGCTTATCCGCTGCACGGTCTTGTATGAGGATTTATATTATAGTTTAATTGTATTCTCATTTCGTATTTACGGGCCTATTAGACTACGCTGTCGGCAGGGCCCTGTCTGACTCACTGTCTCTTTCTAGTCGTACTATCAAGAGTGAGACGTCTATACAAATCGTGCCCTGCCGACAGCGTAATGTAATAAGCTCTTTATTGATAAATCGCAGCTCGTACTGCACCCGTAGCATGCCGAGTGCGGGGCTAGGTTTTGTCGCGGAAGGCAAGACAAGACACACGATGAAAAGCGCGTGCTCTGTCCTTCACTCTCTCGCGTCACAATCGCAACCACCCGCGGGGGCCGGCATGCTACAGGTGCGGAATGGGTCTTGTAAATAGCCAACAAAGCGCGTCAATTAACCCTCCGACTCCCGCAGTACGGTGGATGACAGCTATCAAATGACACACCAGACTAGCGTAAAGACTCCTTCCGTACAGTGAGCTCCGGTTTCGGAAAAATCGGCTTGTGTAAATCCCAATGTAGTTTTTTTATACTGGCAACACTGCAGGGAATAGCCAATGAGACTAGCTTCCGGTTGATATCTCACACTTGATTGGTCGAGAGTTCAGTCGCTAGGAAAAAAATAATATATTTTTCGCGCGTAATTTCCTCGATTTTCGCGATGACCTAAGATGGCGATTGAAAGGGAAGTATGCACCTCAGTGGTGATGCGTTCAAGGCTGTGCTCACCAAACAAGAGGTCCCGAATGGAGAGGAAAAAAACCCCAGGTCTTGGCTGTTTACATGTTAGTGATATTGCTGTTTCTGTGGCTTCCACGACACATGGTGTATCCTAGTGTGGGGCCAGAGGAAATGTTTGTGCTTGTATGTAAATGTAATGATGCCAACCATTTCATAATCTGACGAAGGAAATTTTTCACCGTTGTTACTGCCCTGGGTAATTTATCATTATCATACTAATCAATCAATCGAGTGTTTATTTAACGAAAGGTTTATATCTAGCAGAGATTTTTGAGTCCAAGTTGCTATCTATTTATTACCCGCTTTTACCTTACAAACATCGGGACATCGAGTCAACGTTATTATAAACTCAAATAGACATGTCAAAAAATAACCAGCCAAGTGTGAGTCGGACTCGCGCACGAAGGGTTCCGTACTATTATCTATAAAAAAAACGCAAAAAAAAAAATTGTATGGGAGCCTCCCCTATAATATGTATATTAATTTAATTATTTATTTTTTAAGTAAATAATATACTCAATATATTGTGAACATTTTAAGCGTCTACCTGCTACCATTATCAATATCGAGCAAAAATGAGCAAAAAAAATCACGTTTGTTCTATGTGAGCCCCCCTATTAAATTTCTTTTGATTTTTAGTATTTGTTGTTATAGCGGCAACAGAAATACATCATCTGTGAAAATTTCAACTGTCTATCTACCACGGTTCATGAGATACAGCCTGGTGACAGACAGACAGACAGACGGACGGACGGACGGACGGACGGACGGACGGACAGACAGACAGCGAAGTCTCAGTAATAGGGTCCCGTTTGGCACCCTTCGGGTACGGAACCCTAAAAACAACGAATTGGTTTACTAAACGATTGAGGTAATTGGTAAAAGGGCGACCCAAATCGATAAAGCTATTTGTACAAAAATATTTTATCCGACTTACCAAAGGAGGAGGTTTACAATTCGTCCGGATGTTTTTTTTCTTTTTATGTATGTTCCCCGATAGCGCCTAGACGGATGGACCTATTTGCAAAATTATTTTTTTGTTTGAAAGGGTTTACCTTCCCATTGGTCCCATTGACACCAGGTCAGGATCTGATGATGGGATCCTGGAGAAATCGAGGGAACTCTTCAAATAATATAGGCAGACCTATAGTGATTTTTGTGTTTTTAGTAATAACTCGTGCATTTACTCACGGTAAGCATAATATTGTGATGCGGAACTGCTGATGAAGACCACATATGGCCACCAGAACTGCTCAATACTAGGTACAAATACAATGCGTGGCTGACGGGCAGGCAACGCATAGCCTAAACCGGTGGACCTAGAGCCATGAAACTTTGTACAGAGGTTCCTTAGTAGCGTGGGGTAGCACTGAGATGGGATTTGACAAAATTAATTTGCCAAAAGGGGGGGGGGGGGGATAAGGGGTTACAGTTTGTATTAAACACAATCTAATCAAATAGGGTTTGTGGAAGTCGGTTTTTTCTAAAGTTTACTTTTTGTTTCAATTATATAATGAACCTTCAAAATGATGTCTGTAATTTAACTTCAAAATAATGTGGCATGGCATGCTGTCTTGAAACCTTATCTAATAAAAAGAAGTGGTGCAGGGCGTTTACGGCTGGCAGTATAGATGGGCGCTGGTAATAATTCCGAACCACCCAACTCTGAAAAATCAGTTTTTTTTTAATAATTCTGGAATTATTACGAATCCTTCCTACTTGGAAAATATGTGTAAATACGGGGAAAAAATATGTCTTGAAAAGATATTTCATGGAAAAGTGCACACATCGGGTAGCATACTACTACACCAACAAATTATGGTTTCAATTGAAAGATTTTGCAAAGGTATTGCAAAAAAAAATGTCACTGTATAATATCAAATATCTCGCTAAATTGACACTTGAGGTCATTTTTTCTTTGAATGACTTATTTTGTTGGTATAATAGTTATCTATCGACGTGTGCGGGTTTCAATTCAATTCTTTGTAAAACACCTTTATTTTATTTTCTTACGAAGTGGAAGGATTCGGAAGGATTCGTAATAATTCTGGAAGGATATTGGAATTATTACAAGAACTGGAAAAATTCTGGGTGATTGCTCATCTATAGCTGGAAGTACAGCTTAAAGCTCTGTCTCGTTCCGCCATATACACCATGTATAGATAAATACCACACCATAGGGTGACTTTGAACATTGATGTAATTCTTGTTATATAATTCAAAATAGCGGCATGTGATTGGCTGAAATGAGTTCAATAAGAGTTTAGCAATTTATCAGTTATCTTATCACAGGTAATTAAATACAATGTATGTACTTCTGCAACCTGGCGCGAGTGACTTTTTTAATTGACTAATAGACGGTGGAGGTCTGGCTTACAACCAGGTCATAGTGGGTCCATAACACACCCACAAGGCCTCCACTTCTGTGGGATCTTGCGGATGCATTGTGGATCCACTGTGTGAAAGGAAACATCCACTTCCACAAAGGTGACCCAGTTGTAGACCAGACCCCCACAGTCTGGAGGCCGTATAAATAATAAAGTATCTGAGCTTTTAAGCAACAACCAACGACGAAAAACTGATACGATCATCACCAGCCCAATGAGCAAAAACTACGATCCTTTCCTTTCTGCAGGCAGACCAAATAGGGTTTTGAATATAATTTCGACGGGAAAATTAAGCATTACAAAGTGGGTATTTCTAGTTTCACCCGCTCAAACGCTAACCCAAAAACTTTTGGGTTTTTATCAATTTACCCACTTGTTAATTAGCGGGTCGACCCTGCCAGAGTGGTGTGTGGAGTGGTCCCTTTCATGTTGGTCGGTCAATTGTAAGAAACTTCGGATTTATTGCCATGCCACACATGTGAAATCAAGGACATGCGACGACCAGTAAGTACCATACGAAAAACTCCTTGCAAAATTTCTTTGATATTTGGGCTAGGGTATCAGGTGTATTATGTATGATGCTACTGCGGAACCCTTCATGGGCGAGCCATCATCATCATCTTAAGTCATGCACAGAGCAACGCACCATAATGACGAACGGTGCTTTCGAAGAAAAGATCTCCGTTGTAAAGTAATTTCCATCAGGCGTGTTTTCGACGAAACGTGCTATCGGTGTACCGTGTCATGGGCAAAGATTTTTTCTATGAAATGAACAGCGGTGAATAATGCATTCGACAAACAGTTTGATCACAGAATCGAGTTTCGGCGAGGTGTACGGAGCTCTTAACGATTTCTTGAAAGAAGCCTCTTTGTCGTCCGGTCGGAAATAACTCAGGTGGACTGACTTTGCAGTGGAAAAAAACTGGAAATCTCCAGAAATTAATTAATTACACGTGTTAGTTAATACAGTGTAGGTATGTAAGTAAGTTTGAAACAGCCAGTTCTCGTCTCTTTCCTGAGCACCTTATTTTAGTCCTTTTAGTCATCTGAGGTCTCTCGGTAGTCTCTTGTCGTCCTAGCTCAATGTGCGCCACATCCCATATTTGTCAACTTCGCGAGAACGGGCCGTCTAAACGATTGTGGTCTCAACCCCATTACACCCGAGTGGCGAAGTGTTTCATGGCGCGCGATAAAGAATTCCTCACGTTTCTACTTGTGCAATACAAACCAAAAGCTTCTTCTATGCCTACAACAGGGAGCACTTATCCAGTGGAGAGCGCATAGATACATTTTCCTTTGAAACACAACTCACCAATTTACGGGCGGCGGGGGACGAGGTAAGAGAGCTGTGATTGGTCAGCCGCTGCGAAACTGTCTGGCGGCCCGTCATCGTACATAGGTTGCGTATGCGAACGTTTGTCGAATACAAATACAAACGTTTGGCGAGCCGCATTCCCCCGCAGGCGCAGTGAATTGGATATATAGTCTCTGGCCTACACGAATAAAATCTGAATAAGAATCTTATGAGAGTTATTTATACCACAAAGTAACAGACTGAGGACCGCTCTGCCTACCATGCGAGAGGTCCCGGGTTTGATTCCCAGCTGGGGTCTTGGATGTTTACATGTTTGTAATGTAGCTGTTTCTGGTTCCCACGACACAGGGTATTATCATGTGTGGGGCCAGAAGCAGTGTATGTGTCTGTATGTAAATGTTTATGTTTATCTAATTAAGCTGTGGTTATACTAAGCGATGCGACGTTCAGTTTGATCGTATTCTGAGACGCAGGCCACGCAGAAAAGATTTTGGAAGACAGGGCAATCTGTCGCTTACTATTCAAGAAGTATAAATCTCTTTACAATTTCTGATTTGGTTTAAGCCAGTCAACTTCCTAGAACAGCTGCCGTGAACCAGGAATTGAGTAAATATACAAATCCAACAGAATCCTATTATCCAACTTAATTTATATTTAATTGCAAGCTATGGCAATGACATTTTCGACATAATTTTCTGTTAGTTCGGTAAAAATACAACCAATATTTAAAAAGTGTGCCGGTTTAAACACACAAACAGAAATCCTTCAAATTCTGTGGAAATTGAAAAACAGAGCTATACTATACATCGTAGCGTAGCTCATATGGCTCACATATTTGCTACGCCACCGCCGCCGCCGCCGCCGCGCCACCCCGCCCCGCTGCCGCTGCTACGAGGCTACGACGACGCGTAGCAGCTACCTTTCTTGCTACAGTAGCGCAAATTAGAAGTTCATGACTTGCACAAACAAATGGTATGAAGGCTCAGAAAAAGATTGTCTTCGTCAAGAAAATCAAAATGATAATTTATTATCCAATATTACTATCCGGTCTTTCGGTTTACGACACAACTTTCCATGCAACTAAATTGTACGATGATGCAAATCTGTAAACTAAGCCAACTCAAGCCCGTGAAAAAGACAGTTTTGATGTGGCGAAACCGTCATCGCCATTGTGGCATAGCTGAGACCTGAGACAACCCTCATAGCTAAGAGCGGTTTATTAATACGGACCTTAGAATCAATGCAGAAGAAGAAGCAAAGCTGAAACTGCTGTATCCATCGTTCTTAAAACTGCTGTATTGAACTGTATATTTACCTTGTAATTCACGTAATATCTTATAATATCACTTGCATATTTATACTACTAAAAGCTGTAAGCTGAATAAATTAAAATAAAAAGCTGAATTCGCCAGATACGGAATGTGTATTTCTCGAAAAGTCCTTATCTAAATAACACTAGCCCGCGCTGCGTCTGGAAATGTAAATAACACTAGCCCGCGCTGCGTCTGGGAATCTAAATAACACTAGCCCGCGCTGCGTCTGGGAATCTAAATAACACTAGCCCGCGCTGCGTCTGGGAATCTAAATAACACTAGCCCGCGCTACGTCTGGGAATCTAAATAACACTAGCCCGCGCTGCGTCTGGGAATCTAAATAACACTAGCCCGCGCTGCGTCTGGGAATCTAAATAACACTAGCCCGCGCTGCGTCTGGGAATCTAAATAACACTAGCCCGCGCTGCGTCTGGGAATCTAAATAACACTAGCCCGCGCTGCGTCTGGGAATCTAAATAACACTAGCCCGCGCTGCGTCTGGGAATCTAAATAACACTAGCCCGCGCTGCGTCTGGGAATCTAAATAACACTAGCCCGCGCTGCGTCTGGGAATCTAAATAACACTAGCCCGCGCTGCGTCTGGGAATCTAAATAACACTAGCCCGCGCTGCGTCTGGGAATCTAAATAACACTAGCCCGCGCTGCGTCTTGGAAACTAAATAACACTAGCCCGCGCTGCGTCTGGGAATCCACATCGTCGAAAATACTCTGACATTATGTATTGCCCATTTTTTCCAGAAGAGGGGAGGCACAGACCACCACTTGCTACGATCCTGGTATACAACTTTCGCTTCCTCCACATTTACAAGTTTCTGGAAAATATTGGGCCTTTATTGGTATAAATAATACATAATGTATTATAGATTTACTGCTTATCCTTTAGCTAGGGGATAATCTATCATCGCGTACTTAAATAGAAGGAAATAGTAGAGACCCACCGAAGATTTGGTTTCAGATACGGCCAAGTTTCGGTCAAGGTTTCCGTTTCGGCCAAGAATTTGCTGAATCTCCACATCAGCCGAAATGCGTTTTGTAGCTGACATTTAGACGGGCGTAATAAACGCTGCGTATATTCATTGGACATTACTAATTTGCATTGCTTCAAAATACACGTTAAAAAATGTTAAACGAGGTAACTACGTAATGCCAGAAATAGAAACTGTGAAGCTTTGCATTTCAGGGAATTGTGTGCCTTTTGTCAAGTTTAAAAAGTTACAGTTTCGGTCTAGGCCGATAGTCGAAGGTTCGGTTCGGTTTTGGCCGAAAAGCCGAGTTTCAGTCGTACGTAAGTTACGCTTCGCGGAGTCTTGCTTGACGATTATCTCTTTACCGTGACGCGACCTGTCTACGGTTATTATTACTAATATTAATTGTTCTTGTAAATATTAAATGGAATGAAACAAACACGCGCAAATTATGCCTCTGCCACCCCGTATGGGAAAAGGCGTGACGCTATGTTGTTTTACTAATTTACTTCTATATCTGATATTTAAATTTGATAATAAATTTATTATTAATTATCTGGCCTAAACAGAAGTGATTCCCTCGGGAGATGAATAAGAGGCTCGAAACGTGCTCAGTTACAATCTAATTTTATTTGAACAAAAACTTTCTTTTATATATAAATCACACTCGATAATTATTGCGTACAGAGATCGGTACGTGATATAGATTCTGTGACACTGATAACTTATCTCGACGATGTTTGAGTCCGTGACGATAAGGGACAGCTGGCACAGATACTCCCCCCTTACAAAAAAATAAAAATTAATTCATAATAGAAACAAAACATAAAGACAATCAAAAACAATTCACTTAAATACACTAAAACTAGGCTGGTAAAGTGATCCCCCTCTTCCTGAGCGCGGCGCCAACCCTTTCGTTGAAAAACCGGTTGGCCACCATGAAGAGAACGATGACCGCTAATATGATCAGAATCCCGAGCGTCGCGAGTATCATCTCGCGATGTCCGTCGAATTCCTTGAGCACCTCCTGGCGGATTCTCTCGACGATGTTCTCGGTCAACGCACTGGCGTCCTGGATCCCATTATTCTGTTCTGGGTCATTGTTAGCTGCTCCTCAACGCACTGGCGTCCTGGATCCCATTATTCTGTTCTGGGTCATTGTTAGCTGCTCCTTTGAGTTGTAGCCACCCATTGTATTTTGCGTTGCTTACTGCTTCACTGGATAGCGAATGATACTCGAAGATCTATCAATCCACCATTTATACCAAGCAAGTAAACGTCATCAAAGTTGGAATCTCACAGTTTGTTTATACTTACGACCGAATTTGGACGTTGTTGGCCGTGCTGACTCAACATCTGAGTCTTCCGCATCGCTTGTTGGTTGCGAGAACGTGATGGAACTCGGCTGATCTGCTGGTAGGAAGTCTGTCTATCGAAAATGTGTCGACGGTGTTGTACTTGTTGATGACGAAATATTTTGCCGTTCGTCGTAGAACCTCGTAAGGACCTTCATATGGTGGAATCAGACCTTTGGCGACACCTTCCCTTTTGATGTAAACGTGAGAACAGATTACAATATCATTCTACAGGTTCTGGGATAATGAACTATACTTACTAAAAAATTGTTCGAGAAATGTATGATTTAATTTATTTTCAATTTAAACATAATCTAAACATTTATCTTTCCATATCTTCTGGAATTTTCTCTGAATCTTTCTATTTTTAAATGAGGTATCTGACAATTTCACAAGTATTATCTTCAATGCCTGCCACTGCATGAAACTCAAGTGATTTGTGAGGGCTTGATCCGGGCAATCACTTCTGAGACGGTCCTCTCTCTCCACAAATTTCTTCAACATTGTACAGTTGACCACACTCTCACTGGAGTGACTCTTTGTCTTCACCGGTATGCTTTGCTGACTACACTCACTCTCTGCTTTAGACTCACTATTTATTTTAAAACTTGCTCTAGATACTGTCATGCCTTGATCCTGATTTCGTGTGAGTTTTGATTGATTCAAACTTTCGTCATTCTTTGATACTGCTGCTGCAAGATTATCTAACAATGCAGGTGTTTTCTTCAGTTCCAGTGCATCAGCATCATTCTCATTCACCTCATTGACAAATTTGAAAATGTCGAAACTATCACCATCATCTATTTCTCCGAGAATCGTCTCTACTTCCACACAAGCTTTTGTTGTCCAATTGTACCGACCGAAACAATCTAAATTGCCTAAGTCTAACCAGCTTTTAACATCAGAAGGCAGCTCATAATTCTTCGGTAAAAATGGCAAACCTTTGAGCTGCAGTTTTTCAAGTAAAATATAAAGCTGCTCATACCAGCTGCTACCATGCTGTAGCAGTACTGAGGTCATGGACCATATTCTACTCAGCACAGCATATGGCATCAAAGACATCCAGTGACTCTCGCCACATTTCACTCGATCCAAATAGAATACAGCAGCCTGTTTTGAACATACGCATATCCTCAACATCAACTTCGAAAATGTGAGAAGCCGCACTAATAAATATTGTAACATCTGTCGCGACGGCAAATAAAGTTCTTCTGAATCAACTGATGGCAGCAAGGATGAGAAATTTTCTACCTCTCTCACAAAATTAAAAACTAAATACTTCCGTAGAGCAGTATTCACTTTCTTTAGGTTTCGGTAGCCAAGATCGTTGCGGAATTTCTTATCAAACTTGTAAACTAACCTCGATAGAATAGCACTTTCTTTGTGCAAAGGCGATTGTTGCGACAAAACTTTGGACATCTGTTTGCAAGTATATAATAAGTCTTGTAGATCTGGAACAGATAATGAATAATATAGTCGTAAATACACGTTAAAATGAAGAGAATAATACAGATTATAGGTTAGGTAGGTTCTCTCACCAATTTCTTCATCACATGAACATGTGAGTATTGGCGGAGGTAGTATAGAAGCATCGTTCCAAGGTTCCAGCATCTTGCGTTAAACTAAAACTTGAAAAGAAAAAGATAATTTCACGAAAAGATGAAATTGTGTTGTGATTTGAGTGTGAAATTGTGGTCGCGTTCCGTGACATCGCCGTCAGCGCCATAATCGATTACAGCGTCTACGATATGCCATCGTTTTGTATGGCCAAAACTGACTCGGAACGGCTTCGTAGACGCTGTAATCGATTTTGGCGTGACTCGGAACCTGAGCTGTGAATCACACCTTCTGTTCCGCGACGAGCTATCAGCGCTATCATCGCTCACGTGACGTCACGACCATCATGACCGTTCAATGGGAAATCACGACCACCAGCGTCTATCACAGATATCCATTCGGAACGATAAAACGCGACGGTAGACGTCGACACTGACAGATGTCAAACCATTCTAATCAAATTTTGTATTTTTTTTTAATTTTGAGCCATGAGAGAAAATAAGTACTTATTGAATATTAAATAAAAAAACCTAAAAGTATCAACTCCGTTAATTTGGTGTATAGTCAATGTGGCCACATTTAGATTTTTTAAATTTGCCGCGCTTTTGAGATGACAGGACTCGCTGGCCAGACTCTAGCCCGTCGCGGAACAGTAGGTAGACTATGCTATTCATGCACAGACAGAAGATTACAAATGCTATGCCATGCCAGCCAGCCCACCCATGCATAGACTATGGTCGCGTTCCGTGACATCGTCGCCCTCAGCGCCATAATCGATTATAGCGTCTACGACGATGCCATCGTTTTGTATGGCCAAAACTGACTCGGACGGAATGGCTTCGTAAGACGATGTAATCGATCTTGGCGTGACTCGGAACGGGGGGATGACAGATCCAGTGTTGCCAGGTCCGACACGGGATATCGGACGGTCAGAAATCGGAAAAGGGACGGTTTTGACAATAAAAGGACGATTCCAACCAAAGGACATTTCGAGTAACAAGAACCTCAAAATAATTCTAGGGCGGTTAATGCCGCTCCAGAACTTTCTCATGGACAGCAAATCGAGTACTAAACTAGAACTTCAGAATAAGTCATGGGGTGGCGTGAGTCGCCCCGGATTTTTCTCATGCCTAGCATGACGAGTAACGAGAATTCAAACGCATTAGTTCATAATTCATAATTTATCTATTGCACACAGACATAAAGTAAACAGATATACTAAAAATAGTAGTTTTACAATGGCGAGCTTATCTCTAGTAAGAGTTCTTATGAAAAGGACTATTTTTATTAATTAAAATCCCAAACATAAGTATTTGAAATTTAAATAGGTAAAAAGTAGTATTTTTGATTCCATGGCTAGCAGGTTAGACAACGAGAAATTTATATTATTTAAGAACTCAGACTGCGGCGTGAGCTCCCTATGTCCCAAATAGGATGGTTTTGACAATGGGACGTTGATGGGATGGTTCTGGGTAAAAGGGGACGTAAAATCGTCCCTTTTAGGACTATCCGCTGGACAGATCCTTACTCATTCATTGGTGTGGTGACGTTTTTGACGTCTATCTACTATACGACTAAGAGTTTCATTGATCTGAGATTTGACTTGCGCCACAGATAAATAAAGAGTTAGGCTTGCGCAGCGAACGATTGGTATAAATCGTTGCAGAGCGAATGACTGAAAAATATCGAAGGAAAATCAGTAGAAAAGACTCATACTCCACGCATAATAGTAGATTGTATTTGTACCTAGTATTGAGCAGTTCTGGTGGCCATGTGTGGTCTTCATCATCAGTTCCGCGAGCTTCAAACTTCGAGCTCCTCTAACTCAGTCCAGATCCAGACTGAGTGAAGAGGTATGTATGTAACATTTAAGTTTTATTCGTTACACTATTCTGCACTAGAAAAACAAGGTTTGGTTAATGGCCGACCGATTTTTTTGTATAGGCTTTTATTGAATTTCAATAGCCTATAAAAACAAAACCATGGAGGTTAAGTGTCATAGAAAAAAAATAGTATTTGTGTGTTCTATGCTCTATTACCTAAAGTGGTCTCAGCATCGGCTTCGACTTCAATGTGACTATAATGGTTCTATCAGAATATGACACTTTTTTTCTGGGCAGCACTTTCACTTTTGGCCCAAAATGATTGATCTCTTTTCGACGCCCGCCCTTTAAATTCTTGTGAAGTTCCCGTTCCTGGGCTTGCTAGCCATGGCAAACTTCTGTAAGTTCTCAAAAGTACTACCCATTTAAATAATTTCAAATACCTTTGTTTGGAATTTTAATTAATAAAAAAATAGTAGTAATCGTCCTTTTATTCTGAAAACCGTCCCTTTTCTGATTTCTGACCGTCGTCCGACGATATCTTGTCCGTGTCGGTCCTGGCAACACTGGGTGCGGGAGCGTGCGTGCGTGAGTAATTGTGTTCTGTGGTGTGGTGCGTACTGCGTGCGCGGCGCGAGCGACTTTGACTGTGTTCTGTGGTTTGTTTCGTTCGACGTCAGATTTGTCTCACGAAATCCAAAGGAAAATACTTCCTAAAATCTGTTATGATATTCGTTTAGACTTGTGTGCCTTGTCTAGCACTGTGTTAAAATGGGTAAAAGTCTCTCTGAGGAACAATTGAAAGGATTTGAGAGTTATAAGGCAAGTGTCAATTTCAAATACAGATTTTTAGGGTTCCGTACCCGTAGGATGCCGAACGGGACCCTATTACGAAGCCTCCGCTGTCGTCCGTCTGTCCGTCAGCGCAGCGGGCTCTATCTCACGAACCTAGCTAGAAAGTTGAAATTTTCAAAGAATGTGTTAATTAATCTGATGCCGACAGCAAATACTATATAATCTACACGGAATTTTGAAAAAATAAAGGTGTCCTCATAGAAGAAGCGAGTTTTCTTTTACTTTTTCGGTATGATGATGCGGAACCCTCCGTGTGAGAGTCCGACTCACTTTTGGCCGATTATTATTCACACTTTTATTCAATTCTTTTTGAGCAGAATGGGTCAGAGTGTCGATAATTGGAGCTCCCTTATCTACACTCCAACCGCAGAATGCCTTTCTTTAGCCCTTATATGTGAAAGATACCCTCTCAACCAAGTTCAATCAACAGTCCTCACCTCATGATATAATACAACCAACTTGAAACTACCATAGATGGTTCAATAGAATTGTGATGTTAACAGAATAATA
Organism: Argyresthia albistria; assembly: GCA_963457715.1. Classification (NCBI taxonomy): domain Eukaryota; kingdom Metazoa; phylum Arthropoda; class Insecta; order Lepidoptera; family Argyresthiidae; genus Argyresthia; species Argyresthia albistria. Next base: position 2,547,460 of record OY735267.1, on the reverse strand, counting down.
ATTAATCAATTTAACTGATATTGTGACGAATAGTTTTATTTTTATTACCTGTTATGATTGATGTATTATTATAAAAATCTAATAGCTATTTTAAATTGGTTGATTGTTGCTACTTAATTGTATTACATTAATATTAGTTTTACATTCTCTTTCCAGTACAACTCGGTGGATACAAGCATACTCAGCAATTATGTTATGCACCCATTTTGGAATTGGTGTGTACAGGTATTTATGCAATAAAACTTATTAATAGTATATAGCATAGGTAGCTGTTTGTAATTTTATTGGAATTTGGTTTTAAGCCAGCAGTAAATGCTTTTGAGAATAATGCAATGTCTTGCAACAAAAGTTAGCTCCAACATGACTAAAGGTTTTCTAACAATTTTCCAGTTTTGTCCGGTTTGGGTGGCCCCTAATCTTCTAACTTTCACCGGCTTCCTACTGACTGTAGCTAACTTCCTCCTGTTCTCCTACTACGACTATGGGTTCCGTGCGCTCACTGCTGAGAATGTCGACAAGGATCAAATCCCCAACTGGGTGTGGGCTGTGTCGGCTGTCAACCTCTTTGTGGCATACACATTAGGTAAGAGACAATTTTATTTGCACTACATATATCCATTCTGGATTGTACTAATTACAAAATGTATTATTGTATTACCTATGTATTATTTCTGCGCATTTTAAGTTTAGGTACTGTTAATTAATGTTGCCACTAATAGAACTTATGTCCACTGGCTTTATTCTAGATAACATTGCATGAAATCTAATTCTTCTTGAAAATTTCCGTACCAATAATAGAAAAACGAGAGATGCTACGGAAACCCCTAATCAGTAATAAATAACCGGCCAAGTGCGACTGGGACTCGAGCACGAAGGGTTCCGTACCATTATCTATAAAAAACCGCAAAAAAAGATTTAAAAGATTTAAAATGCAAAAAAAACAAATGTGTCGGAGCCCCCCCTAAATATTAATTTAAATTAAATTAATTATTTATTTTTTAAGTAAATGATATACTCAATATATTGTGAACATTTTAAGCGTCTACCTGCTACAATTAATCGAGCAAAAATGAGCAAAAAAATCACGTTTGTTGTATGGGAGCCCCCCTTAATATTAAATTTCTTTTGATTTTTAGTATTTGTTGTTATAGTGGCAACAGAAATACATCATCTGTGAAATTTTAACTGTCTAGCTACCACGGTTCATGAGATACAGCCTGGTGACAGACGGACGGACGGACAGACAGCGAAGTCTCAGTAATAGGGTCCCGTTTGGCACCCTTCGGGTACGGAACCCTAAAAACGAGAGATGCTACGGAAACCCGTAATCAGTAATAAAATAAGACAGCTTAATCCAGATGATGTTCCTAGGCTACTTAATTTATACCTTATTTATAATCAAACTGTTAACTGAAATGTTCCTAGGCTACTTAATTTATTCACACATAAATAGTGTCTGAAGGGAGAGGCAAATGGGCCTTAAAACACAGGTTTATTAAACTTAGTTTAAGGTGCTAATGTATCTTTCATCTGTATATTACTTTGATGGTGAATAAATTTCATTTTCAATTAAAACAACACTGTGTTATCGTCGTTTGAAGTTTTGCCAGGGGCAATTATTCGGGGGTAGAGTAAAAGGCTTGAGATGTGCGCAGAAAATAAACTACTTTATTATTAGAAATACTTAGCTTATATACAACTTATTACAAAACTACGTGATTATATAAAAAAATACCTTATCTGTGCCGATCCAATCTAAACGATACGTGAATATATGTCAAACAATGTCGATCCGGCACAGAAGTTGATTTCACCGTAGATCTAATGATTAGTGTGTTGATAATTGTGTGGAATGTGATTTTACATCAGATTGGCTCAGTTAGTACCGCCGCGCCGATTTATATCATAAAGGTCTCCCACTCTGAACTACTCAAACTAATATATCGATCAGATTGCAACATCTCAATTTCAGCTCTCTATTCAGTTACACCTAAACAAACATAAACAATTACATACAGGCACATACATTAATTGGAATGAGAATTGGTATGGCAGGGGGGCAATTCTCGCGCTATCGATATCATGTCCATGGTCGAAATCTCGATTTGAGATACCTAAATCTCCATCAAAAACAAGAAAAAGCTATTCTCACGGCTAGCCTAACGACCAACCGAGAAATAAATATGAATCAAAGTCGTTTTCGACGGATTTAGGCGGTATCAAAACCGATATCTCGACATGTCGATAGCGCGAGAATCGGGGGCCTGTTGTTGTTACTCGACAGTCTCGACACAAATACATTATCATTGTCAAGGCACTTGCAGTAGAATACCGAGTATTATATTGTTGTTAAGTTGGTACTTTCCTAATTAACAACAATTACTTACCAAGGACTTTGCCTATTACATTATACGCACGATATATTCCCTAGATACCTAACTTGAGTAAGTACTGTTATCTATAAACATAAACATTTACATACAGGCAGATACATTGCTTCTGGCCCCACACTAGGATACCCTGTGTCGTGGGAACTAGAAACAGCTACATTACAAACATGTAAACATCGAAGACCATCGCAACTTAATTTAAAAAATTATATTTATCCTTGTACAGCATAGTTCAACTTTTTATTCAAGCAAGATCAAACTATACTATGTATTTCCATACAGAACTGTCAGTAAAGATATCATTTTTGACTGCTAATTAGAGGAAAATATTTATTGTAAATTCCAACATGTAGATAATACCTGAAATATACTGGGTGAGCGAATAGGTATAACCATATTGCAGCGGAAATTAACCAAACAAACCTTTTTTCCCAGATCGTAATCGTCTGAATGCCCATGGTCATTGCATGAGCAAACATATTAGTATAATCACCAACTTATTTATTATGCGCGATCAAGTGATATGTTATGATTTATAGTAGAAAATGTAGATGGGCTGATAGGAAAATCAATAGCCGTACCTCTTAAGCGGACTAATGGATCCTTGAACTTAACTTAAGTTAGGCGGTTGTATAAATACAGAACGAGGCCATTGTTTTGGCACGTCGGGTCTCGTCTAGTTCTCTCTCTCTCCCGCCAAGTCCAACGCCGAGTCGGGTCCCGCCCCGACGACACGTGCCAAAACAATGGCCCCGTACTGTAAATCTATAGCTATATATAATTAGCTATCATTACGTGCGTATAAACTATTAACATTCATCATCCCCGTGATCAGTACTAACACTAACTAACCCTCATCGACGGGAACGACCTACTTTTTGCTGGGAATGTACCTCTATGCCACTTACACAGCTAATTCTCATGGTCATTTACACCGAGATCCCGTCGAGATGATGAATGATGTGATGACACGTCAGAAGACCAATAGCATCAGATAGTGGCACTTTAGTCTATCTACAAGAATTAACGCAAAATGAAAAACTACTTTGTTAGGGACATCAACTTTCATTAAGAAACCGATTTGATCAGAACAACTTTATTTTTCACTTCCTAGTACCTACATTTTGGGATGAGTGGGTCAGCTGATTTGTATGGAGAAGTGTAAAATAAAGTTGCTTTGATCAAATCGGTTTCATAGTGAAAGTTGCTCAGGACTATGTCCCTAACTAATTAGTTTCTCATTTTGCGTTATTTATTTTACACCTTGTATACGGATAGGAAGGAGCTAGTTTGCCTATAGGCACATGCCAGTGCCAGTATAGTGGGTGAACGAGGCAGCAAGGTTAGATATAGTGGTACCAACCGCTCTGTTTGTCAAGCCATGTACAGATTGCTGCAACGCAACATGCAATGCAACATACAAAAGACGTCCACACTGCCGCAATGTAACATGTAATGTAACAAAGTTCCCATAGTGTAGATGCTCGTTTCGTGTTGCATTGCATGTTGCGTTGCAGCAATCTGTACATGGCTTTACGCTCACTCACGTCTACGTAACTACGCTACGTCCGCGGTTGCGGTCATCTGCGAACTAAGTTTCGAGATGCATTGATTTATTTGATATACATAACTTAAACGAATCGTAATGATGAAATAATTATCAGATCAACGTCCTCTGAAGATGCTATTGTCAACTATTAATAGTTACACGCTCGGATTCCATCGTAGAGAAACGTAATTGTTACTGCCCTTTGTTATCTAAAGTTACTGTTACGAGAGATAACAGGAATCACACCGTACGAAGCGCCTTATCGTCTTGCTTCTTGTGACCTCCGATATGTATATCCGTGATTGGTTCCAGGTCCTTGCTGCCTATACGCAACCCATAATGTTGAATTCTTAAAATGTTTTAATGTTGAATTCGCAAAATATACCATGCCAAGGCACAGATTTCATTGCCAGGAAGCTGATTAGACTGTTTGAATCCGTATCATGATACGATAAAATACAGTTATCTTTTTATACGAGAAAGTTGACTGCGTATTAGGTCAAATAAATTAAAAAAATATAATTTTTAGAGAATTAACCAATATACAGATCCCGCTCATCCTTACTTTGAATAAAGGTATGCATTTCAAAGTGTTTGTAATAGTAAATAACTACGAGACCTCAAAGGTCAGCCACGCCACGCGTTGCAAAGATCAGTGACGAAAGAAAATACTTGACACTTGTATTATTCCAATGACAAAATGATATTGACTCATCTAGTCTCGTCAACATCCATTGCTGGCTTGTTTCCGTCCACTGCTTGGTATACCAAGCAGCTGATAAGCGTCGATATTAAAGTTTTTCTTCAGCCCTGACCAATTGTGTTGTATTAAAGGCCTCCGCAGTTTTATTTTACTGGCAGATCTATTTTACACACACCTTCTTACACACATAGCATCACGCCTTTTCCCGTACGGGGTGGCAGGCAGAGCCACATCTGTAACCACGTTTAGCCAGATATTCAATACCATTAGATTTTAAATTATCAAAAATAAATTGTAATCAGTACCTATGTTGAGTACACATTGCCTGCGATTCCGAAGGCGACACGAACTATATTAACTAAACTAATTAAAATGGTGTGTTTGAAAATGGAATCTGTGGCCACCGCGCAAGAGCTGTCGGATTTGAAGGTTGTCAGTTTAGTGCCTTTTGTTCCTCTAGTTTAGTGGTTTTGACACCTCAAGAATAGCCCACACTGCCTGCGATTTGGGAGGCGACACGAACTATACTAACTAAACTAATTAAAATGGTGTGTTTGAAAATGGAATCTGTGGCCACCGCGCAAGAGCTGTCGGATTTGAAGGTTGTCAGTTTAGTGCCTTTAGTTCCTCTAGTTTAGTGGTTTTGACACCTCCCAAATAGCCCCCATTATCAATAGTTTAAAATCAACATCGTGAGGAAACTAACTACTCCAAAGCTTCCGCAATGGTCCCCTGTCACGCAAAATAACGTATTGAATCACTGATCAAAAGTGGGTACAATCGTGCAGGCGCCAATGGGAAAAGACTTGAGGTATGTTAAGGGCTCTACTCACGATGCACTCTGACTTGCAATTTGTCGCTGCAACTTGTTGCATGCAATCTGCAACCTGCCTACTCACGATGCAATCGATTGCATGCAACCTGCCTACTCACGATGCAATGCAAGGCAACAAGTTGCAGCAACAAATCGCGAGACAGATTCCACCGTGAGAGAGCCCTTTACGTTTACAATGAAAGTGACGACGACGTCGACGTCAGGCGTTGCCTTGATCACACTTACCGCAGGCGAGGCGGTGCTCTCGGCCGATAACTCGGTGCGTCTACTACGTGGTACTCGGCCGAGAGCACTGTCTCGCCAATTTACTCGGCATGTGCTTTCATCATCATTTATCAGCCCGTATCATGCCACTGTTGGGCACGCCACTTGCATTCCCCCGCCATTCTGAACCACTGTCTACCAGCCACCTTGATAACATCATCTGACCATCGGATTAAAAGCATTTACTATAGTATAACGCTATTTCATAAATTAAAACTTACTATTTTGCATGCTTATACATAAGCTGAAAACACTGGGCATTCTTTAAAATTAAGATCATCTTATTACTGTTTTCTTGCAAATAAATTTCATTTCATTTCATTTCATTTCGGGCCGGTGGACTGCCCGCTGCTCTTTTCCCTGTTCGCGGCCGCCACTCTTCGCCGGTCCACCTTTCGTTCTGACCACCCAATAGCGATCACGGCACGGTATTCCGGTTGCAGACGGCATCGACGGCAAGCAGGCGCGCCGCACCGGCACGAGTGGCCCGCTAGGCGAGCTCTTCGACCACGGCCTCGATTCGTACTCCGCAGTGCTCATCCCGACCTGCCTCTACACCATCTTCGGGAGGTAACGTAAAGGGCTCACTCACGCTGCAATCTGTCTGGCGATCTGTTGCTGCAACTTGTATTTCTCTCTCTGTCTATTATTATTATTATTTATGATGCACAGTGCTCCGTGGTCTAGTGGGTTTCACCTTGCTTCTCACGCAGGAGATGCAGGTTCGAATCCAGGTGCTGACCATGTACCAATGAGATGATTAATTTGTCTTAAGTACATTATCGGACACTCCGTGTTTCGGATGGCACGTTAAGCTGTAGGTCCCGGCTACTATCACTACTTCGTAGTATGTAGTAGTCGTAAAACCCCTCCATCAACCCGCACTGAGCCAGCGTGGTGGAGTATGACTCCATAGCTGCGGCGATGGGCTAGCCCCCTGTCACGCAAAATGGTGTGTTGAATCACTGGCTGAAAGTGGGCACAGTTGTGCCTCTGCCATTACGTATGGGTAAAAGCGTGACGCTATGTTATTTTTTACGCCTGGAATCATGAAAGGGGTGTTTATTTAATTCACCTCGTGTATTCTCTCTCGCTCTCTCTCTCTCTCTCTCTCTCTTCCTCCCTACTACAAAACCAAACGGCTGAACCGATTCTAATGAAGTTTATCTTCAGGGACGAGCTGAGCACTCTGCGCATGTTCTTCGTGATCTGGAACATATTCCTGAACTTCTACCTCACGCACTGGGAGAAGTACAACACGGGCGTCATGTTCCTGCCCTGGGGGTACGACTTTACTATGATTGTAAGTGGTATCGTCAGCGGTGTCGCTAGGAAACGCAGAAAAAAGGTTCATCAAGGGCGGGCCCTAGGCAATCAGAACTTAGGATTTCATCCTTAACTTATTTTTAATAGAAATTAAATAAAAAAGGCTAAAGCCAAGCTAAGCAAGTCTAACTGAGGAACATACTGTGGCATTTTTATAATGATTAGATAAATAACACAAATTCAGATGCAGTGCGAAATTTTAAAATAAAACATTGTGACAGACAGATTTTCTGGCAACTTCAGGAGACTTTTCTATCGAGCAAAATTAATAAAATAACGTTTATGTGAAAGCAAAGTCACGCTGACACTCGTGATAAACAAGCTTGTGAAAAAACGCACAGCAATAACACTCATCATTCCGAGCGATTTGTGTTTTGCTAAAGACTGTTTTTGCCCAGGGCGCCGTCTTAAGGTGTGTGTGTAAACTATACTACTGTCTCAACGTAAAAGTGCCTTTAGGAAAAGTCGTAGCAATAGTATACATTTAAAGCTCACGTCTTTTTCCCAGGAGAGGGGGGCAGGCAGAGGCTAATGTCCTCCACTTGCTATGATCCTGGCATACATATCTTGCTTCCTCATTCATACGCCTCTTCATGCATGCTCGCCTGTTACGGGTACTTCTTCATGCATGCTCGCCTGTTACGGGTACTTCTTCATGCATGCTCGCCTGTTACGGGTACTTCTTCATGCATGCTCGCCTGTTACGGGTACTTCTTCATGCATGCTCGCCTGTTACGGGTACTTCTTCATGCATGCTCGCCTGTTACGGGTACTTCTTCATGCATGCTCGCCTGTTACGGGTACTTCTTCATGCATGCTCGCCTGTTACGGGTACTTCTTCATGCATGCTCGCCTGTTACGGGTACTTCTTCATGCATGCTCGCCTGTTACGGGTACTTCTTCATGCATGCTCGCCTGTTACGGGTACTTCTTCATGCATGCTCGCCTGTTACGGGTACTTGTTATTTGCCCTTTCACTAATAGCACAGGGTGCTCATCAGATACAAATTAGAATTAGTAACCCTTCGTAAAAAAGAGATGGCGTGAGGAGTAAGATTTGTACTTTAAACGCCGGTTTCGGTTAACATACTTCTAGGTGGCGCTAATCTTAGAATAAATCCTATATATCTTAGCGCCATCTCGTGGTATTTGCAATTTTTCGATGGTGCTGCACGAAGCGATAATGGCCTCGAACTAAAGAAGCTTCCGTAGCATCTCAGTTTACGCCGGTGTCATGTTTTGTTCTAGGTGGTCTATCTGTATTAGTATAATATTATAGTATCTGTGCTCAGACTCACAAGACTTTTATATGAAACTCTGTTAGTATAAGCACAGGTATAAGTTAAGTTTGTAAGAAATTGCAGTGCCCTTACAGGGTCAATTGTCGGGACATCCTAATTTCAAGAACTCTACAACGCACAATGTTGCAATAAATGATCTGCCCACCCTCAGGGCTCGTGCATCCTCCTGCTGGTGACGTCACTGATCGGGCCGCGCGCCTGGCACGTGACCCTGCCCGGTGACGTCACGCCCGGCATCTTGTTCGAGCTGGTGCTATATCTGTCCGCCATGCTCACCAGCCAGACGGTCATACTGTGGAACATCTACAAGTGAGCAAGCACCTCACTATGTATCCGCGACCTATGTATGTGCCTTATGCCCAATACGGTATTGGGCAATATTAAAAATATTCGACAAAATGTGGTAATCCTATCAGATAGTAGCGTAAAAATCTATATTTAATTTATATTTTAGAGTAAAATATGTAATTTTTTTGCGGATTCCAGGAATTAAAATGTATATATAAACTATCGAACTATCTGTGACGAAAACGCTCTGTCTGAAGTTTATCTCTCTGGTGACGTCACACGCTCGTCTCTGACATCTTGCTTTACTGAATCATAATGATGGCGGGTGTTCACTCACGAGCATGTGACGTCACGCGAGTCATGTGACCGGCGCCATTAGAAATACAGCGTTTTTGGCGCGGTTTTTTCAAATTCTACTATTTTATTATTTTTTATTGAAACTATAGAAATATTAATGTAGTGCGCTTAAAATGTAATAACATTTATTTTAAAACTTCTTTAGAAATGAGGCCAATACCGTATTTCACCAACAGTTAAGGAACACTTAGCTCTTTTTCATAACTGTCTAGCGATTGTTTCCTAGATGACCCTAAACTTAGTTAAAAGCGAATCAACCGCGTGTCCCCAGGGATTGTTAGTGAAATCGGGCAATAGCCCAGCTATTAGGCAAGTTTAATTCGCCAAAATGTACAACGTAGAGCTCGTCTCAGCTGAAATGACGCGCCCCACTCCCAGCGTTTGTACTTACTTATCATACAAAACCAAGGAGTGGGGCGCGTCATTTCAGCTTAGCTTAGATGAACTTCTAACACGAATCACGATCATTCGTCGCCCAGATCGTACCGCGACGGCACGGGCAAGCAGCGTCCGCTGCTGGAAGCCGCGCGGCCGCTGTTCCCGCTCGCGCTGTTCTTCAGCCTCTCGTCGCTGTGGGCCGTGCAGTCGCCGCACAACATCCTCGACAGCGGCCCGAGGCTCTTCTACGTGCTCACTGGCACGGTCTTCTCGAATATCAACGTGAGTGTGCGAATACAAGGGAGTATTACCCCCCGTTCTGAATCACGCCAAAATTGATTACAGCGTTCGCGGGGCCGTTCCGAGACAGTTGTAGAGATACAAAACGGCGGTGTTTGGCGTTATTAACGTAACGTTAATTTGGCGCTCATAGGCTCGTCACGGAACGCACCAGTGTTGTTAGGGACGGAACAGAGACTATATATCCAATTGACTGCGCCTGCGGGGGAATGCGGCTCGCCAAATATTAATGGGCTTGTGGCCTGTCATGTCAAAATAGATACTTTTTATTAACTGTCAAAACTGAACTTTTGTTCCTGAGTTCTATGAAATAACAACAGAATGACGTCATGTAAAAGTGCTATCAAATTCTATCTTTTATTGCACAAAATTGACTTTATTAAATATATCTGCTGGAAATATACAATTCTGAGAATGTCAACCCATTTTGTACATAATGCTTCAACTTAAGACTTGTTCCTAGATTTATTGGATTACCTTGGCCACAAGCCTATAGTATGCAACCTATGTACGATGACGGGCCGCCATTGCTTTCGTGACAGTTTTCATTAATCTCATTTGCGCAGCAGCTGACCAATCACAGCTCTCTAAGTTACCTCGTCCCCAGCCGTAAATTGGTGAGTTGTGTTTCAAAGGAAAATGTATCTATGCGCTCTCCACTGGATAAGTGCTCCCTGGGACGGAATCACAGCCAAAGGAGCTAGCCAAGGCAGTGACGAACCTGGCAGCCTCCCGCCGACTCTGACGAAAACTACTGACTTTGACATGGAACTTAGGACCGATTTGAGCTTGAAATGTCAGACTTTTGACTCGAACGCATCGAACGACGAGTAGACGAGGATCAAACCTCCGAATAAAGCCTGTGTATATAGCAACATTACCGTCCGTCCGTTCAGTCACTACCTAGCTTACATTCTGTATTATTTCAGTCCGTTGTCGTCTAGCTTTGAAAACTTGTCGTATGTTCATTTGGAGTGCTCATAAATTAATATGGTCTTTAGTCTCTGCCTACCCCTCTTCCGGGAAAAAGGCGTGAGCATATATATGTATGATAATGTATGGATATGCTATTATGCTAGGGCAGGGCAGAAGCGATCTGTGTGCTGTTAATTGTTTTGTTCACAACTGTTTATTCCGCTCCAGTGCCGGCTGATAGTCTCTCAGATGAGCGACACGCGTTGCGACGCGAGCAACCCGCTGCTCGTGCCGTACGCCGCGGTGCTCGCTGCCGTACTGTACCTGCCCGTGTCTGCTCAGACGGAGCTGTGGCTGCTCACCGCGCTGTGTCTCTACTGCTCGCTGCAACACATCTCGTACGGTGCTGGAGTGGTGAGTCTTTGTGTTTGTTGCGACGCGAGCAACCCGCTGCTCGTGCCCTACGCCGCGGTGCTCGCTGCCGTACTGTACCTGCCCGTGTCTGCTCAGACGGAGCTGTGGCTGCTCACCGCGATGGGTCTCTACTGCTCGGTGCAACACATCTCGTACGGCGCTGGAGTGGTGAGTGTTTGTGTTTGTTGCGACGCGAGCAACCCGCTGCTCATGCCCTACGCCGCGGTGCTCGCTGCCGCACTGTACCTGCCCGTGTCTGCTCAGACGGAGCTGTGGCTGCTCACCGCGATGGGTCTCTACTGCTCGGTGCAACACATCTCGTACGGCGCTGGAGTGGTGAGTGTTTGTGTTTGTTGCGACGCGAGCAACCCGCTGCTCGTGCCCTACGCCGCGGTGCTCGCTGCCGTACTGTACCTGCCCGTGTCTGCTCAGACGGAGCTGTGGCTGCTCACCGCGCTGTGTCTCCACTGCTCGGTGCAACACATCTCGTACGGCGCTGGAGTGGTGAGTGTTTGTGTTTGTTGCGACGTGAGCAACCCGCTGCTCGTGTCCTACGCCGCGGTGCTCGCTGCCGTACTGTACCTGCCCGTGTCTGCTCAGACGGAGCTGTGGCTGCTCACCGCGCTGTGTCTCCACTGCTCGGTGCAACACATCTCGTACGGCGCTGGAGTGGTGAGTGTTTGTGTTTGTTGCGACGCGAGCAACCCGCTGCTCGTGTCCTACGCCGCGGTGCTCGCTGCCGTACTGTACCTGCCCGTGTCTGCTCAGACGGAGCTGTGGCTGCTCACCGCGCTGTGTCTCCACTGCTCGGTGGAACACATCTCGTACGGCGCTGGAGTGGTGAGTCTTTGTTTTTCTTGCGACGCGAGCAACTGATTGCTCGTATCCTGCCCCACGGCTTCTTGTAATACAACTCATAGGGTGTTAAGTTGGTGAACTTAGTGTACCGAATGTCTTTGTTGCGAAGCGAGCAATTCATTGCTCGTTTCCTTCCCTACGGCTCCTTGTAATCCTACGGTGTTAGATTGGCAAGTTGTCTGTTGCGAGGCAACTTGCTCGCGCCCTACGCCCCGGGGTGCAGCCTGTGTGCTGCACACCTCGACCGCCCGCCCGCCCGTGGTGATCCGGGGGAGATTTATTTAGAGGACATAAGGTCGACGTAGATCAGCGAAGGTGGACTTACGGCGATCGAGTTATAGCTGCCACATATATTTACTTAGGTACATAATGTACCTTATAATATAGTCTATCTATCTATCTATCCAGCCTTCAGCACCCACTGTTGAGTAAAGACCTCCTCTTCGTTTAATAAAGTCTAGTCTCAAATAATTACATTTTCATCACATCTATTCAAAAAGATCTACTTTAGTCCCGGCAAACAGGGACTAAAGTAGGTCGTTTAGTCCCTAGGGACTAAAAGTAACTTTTTAATTTTGTTGCCAGTACAAAGGAAAAAAAATGCTGTCACTAATCAGTTTCACTACATTCAGGCTGACAGACCCAATTAAAAGAGAGATCGATTCTAAACGCCGCCAATAAAAAAAAAAGTTTGTACTAAAATGCGTACTCGACACAGATTAGATAATCCGATCGACCGAACCGATTGACACCGATTGGTGACAACAGAGAAACAACCTTACAGAATTGATATCGAAACACGGACCAAATAATTTAAAAAGTTGTGGAAAATTTGTAAACAAAGCGCGCCAAATCTGAATGCTGTAATTATTTCAATTTCGTTTGCGGATATGAGTAAAGAATATGAGTGAAAGTGAGTGTCTAACTCCAGATGATAACAACAAACGCGAATGACAAATACAAGATCTGTTACCAATAAAATCACGAGGAATATAGGTATGTAAAAACTAGTGGTTATCTGAAAATGCTTTTTGAACCAATTTTCAAGATTTAGCCAATACTAAACAATCTTTAACTATGTGGAGGACATATTTGTAATTCGTAATTTCTTTATTGTACTAAGACAAGAATGACATACAGAAAACTTATAACAGATAACAAGAGATTTCTTCCAACAAACCATTACACACAACATATCACGACAATTGTGTAAATAAATATAGGGTCTAACAGAAAGGGGTGTACAAGCCGAAAGAAGGTTGTTAGGGACATCATTTTGAACAACTTTCACAATTGGACCGACTTGATCAGAGCAACTTTATTTTTCACTCCACCATACAGATCAGCTGAGCGCTAGGCCCGAAATGTACTGAGTTAAAAATAAAGTTGCTCTGATCAAGTCGATCCCATAGTGAAAGTTGTTCAGAATGTGTCCCTCTTTGTACACTTGTACACCCCTTTCTGTTACACCCTGTATAGGTACATGTATGTTATTTTATTGATTACTTACTACTTTTCTCATAGAGGGTGATGAAAAGTAGAGTGTCCACCTCAGGAGTAAAAACAATTTTTGGCTCGAGTGATGTACTTTGAATCCCTCGCTCCCTCAGGATTCTACTTTTGAGTCCCTCGTTACACTCGGGACTCAACTCTAGAATCCCTCGGTCGCTCAGGAGTCAAAAAACACTCTCGCCCTAAAAATAGTTCTTTACTCCCTTGGTAAACAATCTACTATTGTAATCTCCCTCCCACCCTCAGCCAAACCAATTGACGAGTTAATGGACAAGTCAATGTTTCTTTGTTTTAGGTTCAAGAAATGTGCCATCACTTCGAAATACGGTGTTTCCATATCAAACCAAAGATTAAATAGGCAATTGGGTAACCTCAGATTGATCTTCCTTGTTATTTTTATTTAGATTATTATTGGTGATTGGTGATTTTTTCTGGTCAATGTTATGGTTTTTATGCTGTTACTATTGTTCACAACTTGTGTCAATTCTTTTTAATTGTCTACTTATTCGCATTTAAGGTAAGGTATGGTTGGTTTCCAAGTAAGCATACAGCACGGTTACAATATGTGTTCCCCTGGCGCTCTATGGTTTTTGCTTTACACATATATTGTGATTATGTTGTTCAGTGACCATCAGATTTATAGTAGCGGTGGAGGTGCACAAATATTTCTGAGCAGTATTACATTTCAATAAATTCGGAACATCCAATTCGTCATAAATATAGGGTGAAATTAAATTAGCTGACCATATTTTGAGGAATGATAGTACCCATCATTGTGAACAACTTTCACCATAAACATATGGCGCTAATGAAAAAAAAAATTGTTTGCCAGTACATTGCCCCGATCAGCTGATTTCAATTTGCTATGGGACCCATATACCCAAAAAATTTTTTCGTTTGCGACCATATGTTCCTTGGGGATAATTCTTCATAATGATGGGTACCTACTATCATTCCCCAAAATATGGTCAGCTAATTAAATGTCACCCTGTATAAGACCAGCCAGGGTGATCATAAAGATCTGAACATTTAGGGAAAACGTACCCCTAAGTCGGTGTCATACAGTTTAAATTCGTTACTTCATATAACCTCCTTCCGCGTTAAATACATCCTGCAACCGTCTTCCCATGGAACCAACTTTAAGACACCGTCTTACGGTATGTTCTCCTTAAGTGTTCAGATCTTTATGATCACCCCGGCTGCTCGACGAATTGGATATTCTAGTGATATACAGTATATATATATATATAGTGTGCCGAATTTATTGAAATTGAACGCTGCTCAGAAATAATTGAGTACCTCCACTCCGCCTCCACGATATACCTGATGGTGACTATACATTGATAGAAAAATATGTTATTGGATGTATTACATCTTGAAGAACCATTTAAAGTACTAGTCAGCTAGCCAAATAAATTGCCATATGTTATATTACTTAAATTGTTTGTCTACTAGTTTACTTAGATTTTAATTATCCACAAATTACCATGATTATATCTGTTTATCAGAACATTTATATATTCAAAACCAAAAATCAGTTTTAAGTATTTTAAAGTTTATCTACTTATTTACTTACTTACTACAATGTAAACTTTTATTTATTTTGGATTTTATAACTACTCGATGGTTACTGCTAAATTGGATCATCACTGGACATGACAAAATGTTTGTAATATTTAGTCAAGAAATGAAATCCTATATTTTATGAGAACATTAATATTTATGGCCGAATATAAATGTACTATTCTTCCATGGTATTAGTTTTATATGTACAATGGTACTATCTACAATGTAAACAAGTCCTATCAAGAACAGGTGTTGTAAGTATATTGTTGTTTGAAATTGTATGTTATTTTACAAATATTTAAAAAATATTCCTGTATATTTTGTAGACTGCTTTTTCAAAATGTAACGAATCTCACCTCATTTACTTACAGTGAGAGGTTTCAGCAAGACTTACAATAAATAGTAACAATTCCCCATCACAAAGTATGCATCCCACCGCAAGTATTTCACAGTAAAATTATTGTTCTGAAATAATACTATTGTGTATAGAAGGGATGTTAACAACGCCAGGGTGCCAACAAGCTCCTGTTATATCAAAAGCTAAGTAAGACATCTCAATAATTAAATTATAGGACGAGTTTTAAAGCTCTCTGGATATGTGTTATTTATTATGGTGGTGAAACCAAACCTGATATCAGTGTTAAACACTCTTGTGATGATTTCTTATTCCAGTCTATCTATTTGTGTCCACTTTTTATACCAATTATTTATAGATGTAAACTGGTACCATAATCTCATAGAAAGTAATTGTTAGATATTGTGGATATATGTATACAGCCAGGGTCGAAATGATACATGTCATGGAATATTAATAATACAAAAAATATTCTAAATTATAATTATACTTATTAGATTAACTTCATTTATAGATACCTAGGTATATGGGAATAATGACGAGTGTCATTTCACCTCTTACTGTGTTTGTAAGTAGATAGTAGTTGTAGATATCTCTAAAGAGATTGCTCAAATTTTTCCCTAAAAATATTTTAGCATAATTATTTTACTATTTTTACAAAATGTATGTTATGATATGGTCCGAGTTCCGACCGATTTCGGTCACGGCGGCGATCGCTACAACTTGATTTCTGTAGACGCCGCTCGTGGGCTCGCATGTGGCCTATGATGTATGTAGGTTAGGTACCTAACAAAATGTACCTTTAAAAACATGTCTTCTTGCCCCATAAAATTTAATTTTCTGGTAACTTACTTGATTTACACATGCAATTAATTATTTTATATTGTATGTTCTACCTACAGTAATGTCGTTAAATGGTGTTTGTAATAAAATAAGTGTAATAAATGTAATGAATATTAATGATTTTTTAATTTTCGTCTAAGAAAATATTAATTGATAAATTGATCACGAATGATAATGATAATTATCTGTTTATAGGTTTAGGGTGTAGTTGTACATCTGAAAAAAATTACTTCGCCCTTCATGTTCCTGTAATCAGGTAGTTTTACTTTACTTTACTTTACTTTATACTTTATTGCACACAAAAAATACATTATGACAATTAAAAATGAAAATGACATGTACAAAGGCGAGCTTATCTCTATCGAGAGATTTCTTCCAGCAAACCCAGGAAGGAAAGGATAAATAAATCAACAATAGGTAGATCCAAGTGTACAACATCAAATACTGTCATCAACATCAAATAGTTTTATTTATGTTACCATACCAATCATTTTAATTATAGCATTAGCTGGTCTAAAGTATTGTACTTAACATACATACATACTAAAACAAATAACAATGCAAACTTATTCAGCAACACTTACAACTAGCAAGCCTCAGTAATAGCCTTAGTAATTTCTTCAGAGTCAGAAACCAGCTTTCTCCATTGTATTGGGTTTAAAGATATGCCTTTTTTTCCTGGTAAAAGTTGACCACCTTTCTCATACATTTCTCTAATGTCTACATACACCTTTCCTCTGAATACCCTTACTGTGGCTCGCTTAGTTCCTCCGAGCTCCCAGGTTGGTTCATTATCATCTGATTTGGCTGCATTCTTTTGATTTGCTGGCCCACTATCTGTCTTTGATTTCTTTGAGACTGGTGGCTCAGATTCCTGTAAACAAAATGTTGGTGAGTCAAGTTGAATGTTTAATTAAATACATCACAAACAAAAAGTGGAAGATTCCCGTACGAGCCAATACCTACTCTTAGCCCGGGTCTCTCAATAGACAGATAGACAGTCGGATAACTTTTTAACATTTTTTACAGGTGTGAAATGTCAAAAGCCCCAGATAAACGGTATCTGAGGAATGAGAGAACGGCACTTAATCATCCATAGCTGCTCGTGAACAAAAGATTTTCTTTGGCAGGATTGATCCAAAATCTGGTTTTAGACAAAACAACCTATCTCTGAAGTTATTCAAGGAATAAAGTTCAATGCTATCGGGAAAAACAACCAATGTCCTAATTTGTTCAGTTCGACCGAGACCTTCAACGACGCCGCTGGAAGCTCTGCCCGTGCGAGCCTGTAAAACTCCCTTATAGCTCCAGCATGCGGCGTTCGTAGTTAGTTTCCTGTGTTTGTGTGATTGAATAAATATATATCCGTGCTGATTTAATCGCGTCATATTCATTTGGACCCCGCGCCGAAAATACTACCCGGTAGTTTACAACAACCAATGTCTAATTTTGAAGAACTGCCAAAGTCCAATGTTCTGTAAGTTTCCTGTAAAATTGAGCTAAACTGACATTGGCTGTTTTTCCAAACAACCCCTCAAGTAATAGCGTATATCCAGGGATCTGTCACTTGCTCGCTGCGCCGTATATCATATCTTATTATTTTTTTATAGCCTGCATAGTGTCCCACTGCTGGGCAAAGGCCTCCCCTATCTCAAACCACTCCTCCCTGTGCTGAGCTGCCTCCACCCAGTCCGGCAAATACCTGTCCAGGTCGTCCCGCCATCAACGTCTCGGCCTGCCTGTATTCCGATGACCATCAGTGGGCACCCATTCGGTGGTCAGTTTGGCCCATTTTTGGGGGGACATCATATCTTAACTTAATACTTACTTTAATTGGTCCTTCGTCGCTGTCACTGGAAGATGATTCAGCCTTCTTATTTTTAGGCATCCTTGCAGTTTTTGCTATTGAAATATAAGAAAAACACATAAGTAATGCAAGTCTGAGTTGCAATAATTGAGTTGATATTTTGTCTATTTAAAACAACCTATTTTTAGGGTTCCAATACTTATAAGGAAA
Source organism: Argyresthia albistria (assembly GCA_963457715.1). Classification (NCBI taxonomy): domain Eukaryota; kingdom Metazoa; phylum Arthropoda; class Insecta; order Lepidoptera; family Argyresthiidae; genus Argyresthia; species Argyresthia albistria. The sequence continues at coordinate 2,529,289 of OY735267.1, read as the reverse complement.
AAAAGGAACCCTTATAGGATCACTTTGTTGTCCGTCCGTCCGTGTCTGTCCGTCTGTGTGTCAAGACCTTGTATTCAAGAATGCGTGGCTGTATCAAGCTGAAATTTATTTTAATTGTTAGTCTGTAGTCGCATATAGCTGTGAAAAAATCAACCTTCTAGGTCAACGCAATCGAACGCTACGACCGTTTATGCTGTCAAAGTGTTGGATTTTCATAGTAATCGCAATGGACCCAAAACCATAGGGTACTTCCCATAGGCCAACAATCATGAAAGGCACAAAGCAAGGTCTTATAGCACAAGTTAAGGGACTAATCTGAAAACTGCAAGAATGAAGAATCTGCCTTTCTACAAAAATATTCAATTTGGCTTACATCTCCCTTCGTCAGTGGGTAATCACATTTTGATTGATAACTGCCCATAGCGGCCACCGTCACAGACGATATTTTTTATGTGGAAACCTACACGTGTAACGCTCTCCAAGACTCCAAGTGTGATCGAATCGGAACCCATTGGTGCACGATTCCTACTCGCGCTTGACCGTTTATTACCTGTAGGATAGGATAGGATCAGCAGGGTCTGTCTGACTGAGTGTTTCGATCTTCGTTTGAGGGTTTCGTCGACTTTATGTAACTTTGTCTTCTCGTGGTATGTAGGTATTCTCCGAAATAAAATTCGTGCCGGCCGGTGTCGCCACGCGATCAACAGAAAAACAAGTAAAGAAAGAAAGAAAAAAGCCGCGAGAAGAGAAGCTGGCTGGCTGGTTGAACTTTTTTTTTTTGATTAGGTAGGTTAGGTTCACACCCGGAAAGGCTCTTAGAAACTTCTTCGACCGTATGGCAATTAAAAAAAAAGTGTATTCGGGCGATACAGACATTTCCTCCCTCCCCGCCTCTCCGTTTTGCCCCGCTATCGTCGCCCTTCATTCATAGGCCGCCATCTTGTTGTCAGCCAGCTCGCCGCGCCGGCCGGCCGGCAACCATCCGCCATTACCAGCACATTACCAGTTTTTGTTGTGAGTTGAGAAGTGCGTCGTCGCCTCGTGGTCGCCACTAATCCTTGCCGCAAATTCTAGTGATATTATTGTGCTTTCTTTGTTTGGTTGAAGTCGAGAAGTGCCGCGTTGATTAAGTTCCGCCACTAATCCTTGCCACAACAATGTCTAAAAAGCAAAAGTTTCGTGGAAAGTGTTGTGTTCCAAAGTGCAACAGTTTACGTACGACAGGACGTTACTCTTCACCGTTTTCCCACTGCCGAGGAAAAGAAGAAAGAATGGCTAAAGTGCATTTTTAGTGACATTGAAATTGATCACCAACCTAAGCTGCATTATGTTTGTTTTAAACATTTTGAGAAAAGGTTTATGCGTACGGGTACAAACCGCTTGACAACAAATGCATATCCAAGTCTGTTTAAAGAATTATAAATTTCTACTGGGATTCCGACAAAAGTCAGTTCTGAAATAGGTAAGATTTTTCACGCATGCTTTTTGAGGTTATTTTCTGTATTACTGTTGCAACAATTCCAACAACATCATGACAACAATCTTTGTTGTTGCTTACTAACTCCTACACTGGCACAAAGTGGCTCAAAGGCACCGGTCGAATAAACTAACAATGGAGAACAAAAGACAGGTGTATTTGTGTCAGTGAGGGGGCTAATCACTGTTCCTCGTGTCGGATGAGGTAGCTCGGACCGGTGTGAGTGTTTCTCCATATTCTAGAGCTTTAGCTCTGTCAATCTGATAAGCATACCTAACTGTTGGGTGCTTTTTAACTGGACTGCTTGCCACCGACACAAGTGTTGGTGTCGGTGCTGGCATTATAAAAATTATGAACCCAAGCCATTGTGACACAGGTAAATGGAAAAACGAGCCATACATTTTTGTTTAGGGGCATTCCATAGTGACTGGTGGGACATTTTTCTCCGGAATTCAACCAATCATGAGCTATAATTGTGTTATAGAATCTTACATAATAGTAAGATGTATCTTATAACATAGAAAAATAATGAGTTTACAAGATCCCTTAATTAAAATCCCCAGATACTTTCAGAATCTCTTGTGATTATTATTTGAATGAGTGTGACTGGTGGGACAAGAAAAATCCTTCTCTCTTACCGCCAAGTACTTGAAGACCAATTTTAGTTCGACCACTAAACTTTCAAGAGAGATTTTCTTCTTATCGTATAGTATATCTTATATTATTTCATTTTCATTAATAATTAGACTGATTACCTTTCGCAGAATTAAAAAAAAAAATTTTTTTGTTGTGACTGGTGGGACATGCATCCGAAACAGCATTTATTTCTCGATTTTTATTTATTAGGATTAAAGTTTCCAGCAAAAAAATATCGATTTTTTATTGATTTAAAATATTTTTCTTTGCAAGTTAGTGCAAATGCGGACTTTCAACTCAATCAGCTATAATAATTAGAAATAATTTGAGAAATTCTAAATTTGAGGTATTTTCCTCTTTCTCATGGAATGACCCTTTACCGGTTGCTGGTACCGGTGCCGGGACAGCTAGTTCAACAATGCCCAATGACCATTGTCACTAAGTATAGGCTGTTGTACACAGTAGTATTATTTCTTCCTGTCATAGAAGCACTTTGATTTCTGTGGTTATGGTGATTGATTATGTTGATCAAAAATATCTTCATATTTCAGGAACTGCAAAAACAATGAACCTGGTGGATCACAATTACACAAGAAAGCGACACTTGGATCATTCATATTCGAAGACAATTGAACCTCGGCAAGGACCCAGCAAAGTTCTATGTAAAGAAGTTATTGGTAAGATTTATTTGTTATTAGTTGTATTGGACACCCATTGATTGAAGCATCTGTTAGTAGGTATAGGCTAATAGTGTACATCAATTTACTATTTCTTCCTGTCCATAGAGCACTTTCAAAATTAATGAATGACTCATCTCATAGATCATTCCACAGACTTAAGGATCCCTGTATTGCGATCATGAGACTAATTTAAATTCTTATATATTATTTCAGATCACTGATGAAGAAAATACAACACACACATACATCCACCACAAAGAATTCAGGGCACTCAAACAAAGAAAACTCTCCTACCCAACCGAAGATGCCGTGAGGAGTTTTGGATTAATTGTAAAAACTACTAACAAATACTTGGATGTCAATGCTCACAAAAATGATATTAGTAAAAAAATTAAACTAATGCTGACATCCGAGTATTCGTTTGAGTTTCTTGATTGCGCCTTGCATAGAGAAATGGTGCTTGATTCCTTACCATATCGGTAAAATTATTTATATTTAACTGGTGCAATGTTGTAAATAAAATTTTGAAGGGGACTGATGTGTCTAGGTTGGAACAACGGCTAGGAAGTTTACAGTTTGCACAAAAAAGCTCTCAACAAATATAAGAAAAAAATAAAATGTTAAATAAATAACTGAAGAGTTTTATTTATATTCCTAAGTACGGGCTGCAACGCAATGAGCTAGGCTGGCCTGTACTACTTTCTGGTGGGTTATTATCAACTCTTATAGCAGGACGTAAGCTGGGCATCTCTGCTTTTTTCATATAAATTCATAACATTTTAGTATTGAAAAAGTAAAAATGCCCGGTTTAGGTCCTGCTATAAGAGTTGATAGTAACCCAACTGTTTATAAAATTATAGGTAGAAGTCACGTGGTCACGATGGCATGATGACAGGTGCGTCTTTGCCTGATAGTTTCCCCTGCCAAAATTAAAAACGATAGACTTCATGCTCGATCGAATACGTTTTTTTTTTAAAATTCATACGGTCGAACGTTTTGTTCCCGACCCGACGGTCTGTTAGGTTTTACGGCCCTGACAGAATGAATGAATGAATTGATTGAATCGATTATACGAAATGACAGCTGCTTATGAGAGATTCTGAGGCCGCTACGGCATGGCAAGTCATGTAATAGGGCCCGTTTTCATTTTGATTAGTGTAAAGTGCAGGTGTAAAGAATGGCTGTAAATAAAATGTGAGCAACGTGTGGGTGGACAGCTTGGAGGAACGCGGCCTTTCCTACGGAAAGGGAGTAGCCATTCGCACTATTTCCCCTCTGCCAAAGTAAAAGCCCAGCTGGGCATATGCGTTTAATAAAACTAGTTGTCGCTCGGATTTCCAACTAGACCAGAACTTTTTGACCGAAAAAGCGCGGGAAAAAAAAAAAAAAAAAAAGTTCTGGTCTAGTTGGAAATCCGAGCGACAACTAGTTTTATTAAACGCATATGCCCAGCTGGGCTTGTACCTCTGCCAAAGTACAAGCCCAGCTGGGCATATGCGTTTAATAAAACTAGTTGTCGCTCGGATTTCCAACTAGACCAGAACTTTTTGACCGGAAAAGCGCGGGAAACGTCGATTTGAGCGGGTGTAGTTTTTCTTGTGATTTTTTGTAAATTAATTAATTAGTGGATCAGATAGGTTAAAACTTGTGAATATCTTTCTATTTTGTATGTAATTATAATTTGTGTATATATTTTCTACTCCACGTGGCCTAGTAAGTAGAAATTTAATTGTTGCTCCTTATGGAGCGCCCTCCTGACCCGGGGGGCACGGCCTCTTCTGACCCAGGGGAGACGGTCCCTCCGGTTGCTCACTATGTCACCATCGAATCTAGTATGGATACTGATGCTTCAGTATCCTCAAAGGCAACATCCAGGAAGAGAGTAAGACCATCTCGCGTGTGCAAGCACTGCAATAAAAAGAGAAGAAAACACGGAAAAATAAATAAAGAGCATGATTGTGTCTGTTCACAAGCAGACACCATCATTGAAACAGGAATGTCTCAACCTTCCCAGTTTGCGCCACAAACCACTACCAACTCACCATCCTCAACTCAACAGGAAACTGCTAACAAGCCAGTACACACTCCAGTTGGCAGATCATTTTATGAGAAAACTGATGCTGCTCCCTTCATTGTTCATGTCCAAAAAGTAACAGAATCTGATTCAGCTAGCTCCACTATGCACCCAGTGTCATTTGGTCGTGTTTTAAAACAGCAAAATATTAAAAACATAATAAATGGTAGCCTAAAGAAAATTGGAAGAAACAAAGTTTCTTTAAGTTTCTCCAGTCATGTGGATGCAAACTTATTGATCGAAAATATAGAGCTAAAGAATAAGTACAAAGTATTCATTCCCACCTTTAATGTAACCCGGATGGGCGTCATTAAGGGAGTCCCGTTGGACTGGACTGAGGAGGATATTATGAGGGATATGTCCACTCCGATAGGATGTGGCAACATCATAAAAATTAGACGTATGAAAAGAAAAGTATTTAATGACGGAATAGTATCCTATGTAGAAACTGGTACAGTAGTTGCAACTTTTGATGGTCAAGTTTTACCAAAGCGAATCTTCATGTGCTATTCTTCCCTGACTGTTGATCTGTATATCTTCCCAACCATCCAGTGTTTCAATTGTTGCCGATTTGGACATGTAAAAGACCAATGCCGATCTCTTCCTCTTTGTTTTAAGTGTGGAGGCAAACATTCAGCTAACACATGCTCAGCAGAGGAAGGTGACTTCCAATGTTCCTCATGTTGTGGTTCCCATTTTGCCACCAATAGAAAATGTCCTGAGTTTGAAAGGCAGAAAGCTATTAAACTTTCAATGGCACAAAGCTGCATATCCTATGCAGAGGCCAATAAAATGCATCCACCTGTAACAAAATTATTTTCTGAAGTGGTGGCTAATAAACAACATCAAACATCATCATCATCTTTTGCCCCAAATAATGAACTGTCTGTTGTAAATAATACTTCGCCTTTTAGCTCATATAAAAAAACTGTTTATTTGAAACCGAAATCCCCCCCTAGATTAACCAAAGGTTATGATAGGAAGGCTCATGATGCAATCATCAATGAAAATATTGAGACATCACCTAATGGTGGTGTACTTAAATTTGGTGAACAACAAAATAAAATCGATGAAACTACTATCCAAGAGCTAATTAAAATGCTAACCACTTATTTATCCCAATGTAAATACAATAAGGTACCGTCCAACGCTGACTTCATAAATAATGATAATATTCTCCCTACTTTGTACAATGGCTCACTACAATCATCAGGTGATTCAATGGAATTGCCAAAGTATAAATAATAAGAAAAGTGATATAATTTATATAATAAAAAAATACCAACCATTAATTTTATCCTTTCAAGAGACCTGGCTAAAACCAGGTTCTATTTTTAAGATCCCCGGTTACTCTAGTCTTAGAGAAGACAGATCTGATGGATATGGCGGGACAGCCATATTTATCAAACGTCCTTGTGAATATGTACATATACCGCTTCCGTCACATAATGATAACTTCTCTATTATTGCCGTCAAGGCTAATAATATTTCTTTTGTATCTTTGTATATTCCTCGTCCTTCTTCTGATATTATCAATGAACTTGATCATATCATATCATCTATTCCTAAACCTGTTATAATTTTAGGTGATTTAAACTGCCAACACTCATCTTGGGGCAGTACTATTTCATCAGCTCCAACTCCTTTTTCTGTAAATATTTTAGAATTAGTGGATAAACATAATCTATGTATATTGAACAATGGTTCAGCTACTCGCAGAACAGCACCCAGCCAAGGCATCAGTGCCCCTGATCTTTCAATATGTTCTCCAAGCTTAGCTGCAGAATTATGTTGGAATCCTATTGGTTCCACTTTTGGTAGTGACCACTTTCCTATCCTCATACAATTCCCATCAAAATATCCTCTTAAATCCTCCAATTTTAATCCCCGTTTTAAATTCAATCTTGCCGAAGCTGATTGGAGTCTGTTTAAGAAAATAATTGACAAAAAAATTAACTCTCTTCCCAATGTGGTTGCTGGAAATGAAAGTACATGTGCTGAGTCTTTATCAAAGATCATGTTTGAAGCAGCAGAAGAAGTTTTTCCTTGTAAAAGTTCTAAAAAGGTAATGATTCGGTCTCCGCCTTGGTGGGACCGGGAGTGTACTTTAGCAGTCAGGGAACGAAAATTGGCAGAATTAAATTACTGTAGTAATAGCACAGATGAAAATTTTATTCAAGTTACACACTCAATTAGCAAGACCCGGCAACTATTTAAACGTAAAAAGTTTGAAAGTTGGAGAGCTTTCTGCCTTTCCATTTCCCCTCATGTAAATCCATCAGTAGTGTGGGCCAATATTAGAAAGTTTAAATCTGCTTTTAAGGAATCCACTTTAAATACTTTTCCCCCTTCATTAACAGAACAATTTCTGGATAAGTTAGCCCCTCCCTCTGTACCTTTAGAGTCATTGTGTTGCAAGTATACTATTCCCCCTTCAATAGTTGACCATCGAATCGGGTTAAATTCCCCCTTCAACATCCATGAATTAAAAGGTGTAATTAAATATTGTAGAGACTCTGCTCCAGGGTGTGATGGCATACCTTATTCCTTTTTTGCTCATTTGAGCGATAGTACACTAATGTACTACTTAGACATTGTCAATAATGTAATGATTTCTGGAAATGTTCCTCCCTCATGGAAAGTACAGACTATCATTCCATTCCTGAAACCATTTAAAAATCCATGTGATCCTTCAGGATTCAGACCGATTGCTCTCTCTTTGGTAATACTTAAGATCGCAGAACACTTAGTAAAGAATCGACTGGAATGGTTTATAGAAAGTAATGGTCTATTGTCTCAAAGCCAGTATGGATTTAGAAAAGGAAAAAGTACCATGGATTGCATTTGTTTACTAGTAACAGACATCCGCCTGTCATTTTCTGACAACTCATCTGTTTTGGCTGCGTTCTTAGATATTACTTCCGCATATGATAATGTAAATTTAGACACACTACGAAATAAACTTTTCGATTTAGATGCTCCGGTTTTATTAACAAATTTTATTGTAAATATATTGAGTAATAGAACTATTTTACTCGAAAATTGTGATTCCGGTAATACTAGGACAGTATGTAAAGGCCTGCCTCAAGGATCTGTTCTTAGCCCCTTATTATTTAATATTTATTCTCATGATTTAGAATCTTCAATTGGTGATATAAATATCATTCAATATGCCGATGACTTAGTTTTTTATACCAGCAATAAATCCATAGAAAAATCTATTTCCATACTAGACGATTCCTTAAATAACTTACAGTGTTGGTTGAATGCCAATAGCTTAGAACTTTCCCCGGCTAAGTGTGAAATAGTTTTATTTTCAAGAAAGCGTATGCCACCTCCTATTACAGTCTTGTATGATAATATTATGATTCCCGTTAAAAGTCACGTCAAATTTCTTGGAGTGATTCTGGATAATAAACTTTCAGGTTTACCTCATATTGATTATTTGGTAGTTAAGTGTGAGAAGGTTTTAAATATGTTACGGTGTCTCTCTGGTGTTTGGTGGGGAGCTCATCCTTTTTCTATGAAATTACTGTACAATGCTATGATAAGGAGTGTTATCGATTATGGTTCTTTCACTTTTGAGATGAGTAATGTTGCTGGCCTTAAGCGTCTGGATGTTATCCAGTCCAAGGCCTTAAGACTGATAACTGGTGCTATGCGCTCTAGCCCGATAAATGCTCTCCAAGTTGAGTGTGTTGAACCCCCTTTAGCCCTACGGCGGCAATATTTATCTGACAAATTTTTATTTCGTATTTTACAATTTTCTCAACATCCTCTTTTGACCAAACTTGAATATCTTTCTGAACGTATAAACTCTTCTTCTTACTGGAGACATAAACAAATACCGTGTTTAGTCAGTAGCTTCCAGAAATATAAATCTTTGCTTGCACCTATTCATCGCTCTGTTTCTCTTCCAATTTTCGAATGCGATTATGAAGCCTTAATTTCACCCTTAAATGTTATTTTAGACACCGGTGTGAGAGCTGGTGAGTTTTCTAACAAGCTCTTCTTACAAGTTTTAGAAAACGATTGGCAGGGTTATCATCATATTTTCACAGATGCTTCAAAGCATTCCTCTTCGGGAACTGTGGGTGTAGGAGTTTTCCACTCCCAATATAGTATAGTGCAAAAAGTTAAACTTCCTCCAGAGACTTCTGTCTTTACAGGAGAATTATTTGGAATTCTAAAAGCTTTGGAGTATATCCTTATTTATAAATTTCAACGCACTGTCATCTTTACGGATTCTTTGAGCTCCCTCCAGACGTTGGAGAGGTTTACGTTTAAACTAAAATATAACTTTCCAATAATTTTTGATATTAGAGCAGCCATTCATAAATGTAATGCCTTAGGCATTTATGTATCCTTTGCGTGGGTTCCCAGCCATTGTGGCATTTCAGGAAATGAAAAGGCCGATAAATTGGCCAATGATGCAGTGCTGTGTGGAGACACATTTCCTTATAAGATTTTTAGTCATGACTTGGCCTCTTTGCCAAAAGTATTTTTATATTCCGCTTGGGAGGACAAGTGGAATCAAAACAAGAACGGAGCACACTATAAAAAAATCCAGGCTGATATACCAAAAAAGCCTTGGTTTTTTAAATTCAATTTTTGTAAAAATAAAACCTCTTCACTTGTGCGTATGAGACTGGGGCATGTTTGTACTCCGGCTCATTTGTACAGGTTGAATATCGTAACTACTGCTGAGTGTGAATGTGGTGCGGACTGGGCTGATTTGAACCATGTGTTCTTTTCATGTCCTCTTCTTGATCACTCCGGTTTCTATAATTCTTTATACTTTTTGAATGTTCCCTTTCCTACTTCTATTCACAGTTTATTAAATTTATGCAATGTAAATATTTATCATATTATTGTAAATTTTCTTAACCAAAATAATATTTATTTGTAATATTTATTTTCCTACCCAATGCCAATAAGTTACTAATCTCCCTGATCCTTTTTCCTATCCGTAACTCCTATTATTTTCGTGTTTCGTTTCCTTACCTTATATTTTTGTAAAATAATAAAACAATTTGTTAGTGGCAAATGCGCTAGTCGCGCGAGTCCATAAAAAAAAGAAAAAAAAAAAAAAAAAAAAAGCGCGGCGAGGTGACAAGGCGGCGAGTGACAAGGCGGCGAGTGACAAGGCGGCGGCGAGTGACAAGGCGGCGATATCAAAGTTGGAGTTAATGTGGCCGCGCGTACTCGCACTCTTTCTGTCTGTCTGTAAGATGCGCTTATAGTGTTGTGTGGTGGTCGCGCGCAGGTGTGGAAGGTGTCGAGCGGCGCGGGTGCAGCGCAAGTTAGACGCGGCGCACTCGAAGGGCGTCACGTGCCTGCAGTTCACGCGCGACAGCGCGCAGCTGCTGTCCGCCTCGTTCGACCGCAGCGTGCGCATCCACGGCCTCAAGTCCGGCAAGCTGCTGAAGGAGTTCCGCGGACACAGCTCGTTCTGTGAACGAGGCCGTGTTCACGCCGGACGGCCACTCCGTGCTGTCGGCCTCGTCGGACGGCACGGTGCGCGTGTGGGCGGTGCGCTCCGGCGAGTGCGTGGCGTCGCTGAAGCCGCTCGGCGCCGGCGAGCCGCCCGTCAACGCGTTGCTGCTGTGCCCCAACAACCCCGAGCACTTCGTCCGTCTGCAACCGCACCAAACACCGTCGCCATCATGAACATGCAGGTGCGTGCACTCTCTTCTATTCTTCTTCAAGAGGGTTGAAGCGCCATCACCTGGTCTACATGAGAGAGGCCCTTTCGCCAGCTCATCTAGTTCAGCCATCCTAGCTCCTGCACTAGCTGGAGTAGGAGGCCCGGGTGTTCGAGGAGCTCAAGGGTTGATGTTGTTTCTCCCAGAATAGCCATCCTGGTTTCAATTGTGGATGGACATGCCAGCAGCATGTGCTCGATTGTCTCCTCCACTTCCATGCATGACCTTCTACCCACTGGACTGTGACTTTGTTTTCGCTCCCTGAGTTCAGTGCTTCATGACATGACATTCTAATTTTAGATAAGTTTTGATTTCGTTTCTTTAGTGCGTGCACTGTCTAGTTGTGTGTAACTTGTCCTCGCGTCGCGCGCCACTGACTGACAGTGCCCTCCGCCGACAGGGTCAGATCGTGCGCTCGTTCAGCTCGGGGCGGCGCGCGGCGGACGGCGGCACGCTGGTGTGCGCGGCGCTGTCGGCGCGCGGCCGGCTCGTCTACTGCTGCGCCGAGGACCGCGTGCTCTACGCCTTCGACACCGCCACCGGCAAGCTGGAGCGCACCGTCACCGTCAGTACACACACACACACCCTCACACACACACACCACCACCAGCTGCGCTTGTTCAGAAATAGCGGGAACCGCACGTTTACAAACCGAAACCATTACCGTTACACCGAAAACCGCGCGGTTATGTCTGAACGGTCTAACAAATATCAACATAATTTTTTATTTAGATTTTTATTTATAATTTTATGATTTAAATAAATAAGGCGGTTGACGCTGTTTCTGAACGAGCACATTGATAGTCACACTATCACCAACTTGATCAGGTGGTGCTCTTTCTTTGTCGGGCGCTGCTGCCGAGCCAGCGGCGCGGCGCGGCCCGAGTCGAGTAGTACAAGTACAAGTGCGCGCAGCTCACGGGAGATTAACTGTTTGTTTCTTTGGCCGGCGAGACCGAGTGTACATTATTTTTGTGACGTGACTTTATGAGTGATTGAAAACATCGTGAGGAAACATTCATACATTCAGTTCTGCTACATGTGCTGGCTTCATGTCACGTAAAATTAATTACTGGAAAAAGGAAGAAAAATGCAAGAAACAAGCCAACATGACCGTTTTCTTTGTTAATCTCTCATATGTTTGTATCTGTTGTCCGTCCCCCGCCACAAGCCAGTAACCGTGTCCCCCGGGTGCGTGTGCGCAGGTGCACGAGAAGGCAGTGATCGGTGTGACGCACCACCCGCACCAGAACCTGCTCGCCACCTACAGCGAGGACGGCCTGCTGAAGCTGTGGCGGCCCTAGGCGACCGACCGGGGCGACCGGCTACCTGCAGCCTGCGCTGCAGCTGTGGCGGCCCTAGGCGACCGACCGGGGCGACCGGCTACCCGCAGCCTGCGCTGCAGCTGTGGCAGCCCTGGAGAGCCTGCAATCTACATTCTATGCTGGCCCCCAATATTTGCATTATCGAGATCATCTCCATAGTCAAGATATCGGATTCGATACCGCATGTCTCCGTCGAAAACGATCTTGGTTGATCGTAAGGCGGGTCGTGAGCATAGCTTTTGTTTTGTACTCAATGGAGATATTCGGTATCTCGAATCGATATTTCGACCATGGAAATGATCTCGATAGTGCAAGGATTACCCCCCTGACGCCAGCTAGTACTATTAGATGATAAGTGACCTAGCCCTAAGTTATTGTAAGGAATAAACATTCAGCCAAACTTTATTCAACGTGTTTCTAATTATCTTCTAAAATAAGATGTCCTTATAATGGTTGTTCCGGGGTGTCCGGAGCTATGAGACTGAAATCACTGAAAGACTGATCATTGGGGGAAAATTAGAGGCTTGCTCTACAAAAGGTGGAGTAGTTTTGTTTTTGATTTGTATTGCTTAAGGATAGGCTTTTAAGGTTTTAAATATCGCCAGCGCCATGGGACGCGAACAAAGTAATGCATCTTTAGCTTGAAATCTAAGCTAAACTAGCACTATTATCTCTTCTGTGCTAACGGGCAGTTTTTTTTTTCAATGGACAGGCTGGGAAAACCCCTCATGGACGTCTGGGAAGGGAGGCCCAGACAGTGCCGGACTCAAAGTTCAAGTTCAAGTTATTTTTTTTTATTGACCATAAAATCATATTACCTACTTAGTCAACTTCAATATAATATTAATATTTTTGTATACTACCGCCCGTTCGGAAGTTGTGGGCTTAGGGATGGAGCAAAGAAGGGCAAAAAACTAGCCCGTACCTCTTTTAAAATGTCAGAGCCTTAAAAATACAATGTTATGTATTTCTACTTAAGTGTAAGGAAATACACCGAGGAGAGACGTACTGACTCAGTCCATCGCCCCTCTTTGGATTTCTGTGCGCTGAGATGGTAAAGGCCATGCAGTTTTGTCATCTAAATATTCTTTTACACTGTAATAAGACTTCTTCAATAAACCGTTTTTGACATAGTTTTTGAACCTCCTTTCTGGTAGGTATTTTATTATAATAACTCCCACACTCCCATAAAAAAGTGAGCAACCTTACTGAGTCTGAACGCGGGCATAGCAATCTTATTTCTATTTCTAGTTCTAATACTATGATTATGACCCATAGTTTTAAATAAACCTAGGTATGGTTTTTCTGGTATACATGTATTTTCATAAATGTATTGACAGGTAACAGTAAGTATAATATTGATATTTTTGAATTCATCCCTTAGTGAGTGCCTAGCATCTAGTTGATAGATAGCCCGAATGACCCTTTTTTGTAAGACATATTTAGGTTTATATCTGCCGCTCTCCCCCAAAGCAGTATTCCGTAAGACAATGCTATGGAAATAACTAAAGTAAACCAATCTTGCAGTTCCTACATCTGTGATGTGTATAGTTAGGTTAGGTTAGGTTTTTTTTTATTATTTGCCAGAATGGGGAAAAATCCATCATGGACGTCTGGGAAGGGAGACCCAGATAGTGCCGGACTCCTACCGGCTAAAAACACAATCTGACATTACAATGTTTTCTCCGATATAGAGGTCGGAGGTTTATTTGTTTTAATTTTTACTAAAATGCAAAATATTTTTAATTTAAATTAGGTTAGGTTTTTTTTTTATTATTTTGTTTCCTCAACAGATACACCGCTGACATTGGTCAGCGCCTTTCTCTATCGAGGTTTTTTGCTCTGTAGCGTTGACATTTTTTTTTTTTTTTTTTTATTTTTTTTCTTTATTAGGAAAACAAACAGCTTAATCTATTACATAACAATGTTTTATATGCATGTTTATTCAGAAGGGTTAAATTGTGTTAATTTCATGGGGGGGTTATTTGAGCAATAAATATTACACATTTATCTATTTTAATAAAAAAATATATATTTTTTTTTAGGTTAAGTTAACTGTCAACAAAAAAAAAAAGGTTAGGTTAGGTTAGGTTAGGTTAGGTTAGGTTTTTTTTTTTTTTTTTGTATGTTATGCTATTTTTCCTCCGACAAAAATACTCGGAGACCTTTTATAGCTAACATTATGATTAACAATTTGCTTTTTTTTATCGTCCAATTACATAAATGGATATGTATTGTGACCTCGGTTGCTGAAAACAAGCACACAAATGAATTCATGGCAACAATTTTTATTACTCTATAATTTTGTAGTTTTTTTTTTTTTTTCTTTTATATTTTTTGTTTTTTTGTTTACTTTTTTCTTTAGTATTTTTTTTTTTTTATCTCTTCATAATATATATTGCATACAAGACATGTATATATTTATTATATACGGACTTATATACTATTTTCTTAATCTACACATATTATTTTATAACAGTTTGACTTATCGATACTTTTTAACATACATACCATGTTTCTAGGTATCCTATTGTCTAACTTATTGTTTTGCTATTATTCCTTTTTCTTACATCTATAACAATTTCTGTAGCAAACTCAAAAAATCTATCTCTATTACTACTTTGCAATACTTTGGACAGGCCGGCCATGTTCAGTTGAAAACCCATTCTTATTTCCAAATTAAGGCGTTTTATACTATATTTTGGACATTCTATCAGAAGATGGGTTATTGTTTCATCCGTTTCCGGGTCACAAATACATGATGGACTATCTCTAAGTTTAAATCTATTCAGGTAATGTGCGAACCCCCCATGTCCAGTTAGCATTTGCGTGATTGCAGGTTTTAACTGTATTTTTTTAATTAATCTATATGCCTCTATGGCATTTGGCAAGAACACTTTGGTTGTAGAGGCGACCTCACTGTCCTCGTATCTACTTTTCCATAGCTGCAGTGTTTCTTGCCTTAAAATTCTCTTCAAATACGATGCTGGGCAGCTGTCGTAATCCGGTGCAGTCTTTTTATAGAGAGCGGCTGCTTTTGCCAAGGCGTCTGCCCGCTCATTGCCTGCCACTCCGACGTGAGCTCTAATCCAGAATAATCTCAGTTTCTTTCCCTGATGATCTATCTCTCTAATATTTTGCCTTATTCTATGCACTAACGGGTGGAACGTGTCGAGGTTTTGCAGGAGTTCAAGTGACGATCTAGAGTCACTGAAGACGTTTACCGCCACGTCCGCGCCGTTCGCCACCATTTCTGTAGCCCGAAGAAGGGCGTACATTTCCGCCTGGAACACCGTGCAAAATGACTCCAGCTTGAATTTTTTGCTTTTCGCCTCTACTCCATTGCGCCAGTAAGACAAAGCGGCACCCACTTTGCCCTCAATTTTGCTTCCATCTGTAAAGATTTGTGAGCCTATAATCTTTGAGTGTTTGCGGTGTCATGTCTTCCAGACAGGCGAATTCAATTTCTATTTCCTTGGCAGGGTGTGGGGCCTCCAGGTAACAGATCTTTTGCTCCAGACTCCTATCCCCTAGAACTGTTTGTGGTCTTCCGCGTTTGGCCACATATAGTTCGGCAGCCTCACGTACTCGCATGTCCAAGGGTAGGAGGCCCGATAGTACTAATGCGGCATGGAGTGAGACTGTCCTGTAGGACTTTGATATTTTCTGAGCAAAGCCTCTCTGCACCGTGTTCAAAACGTTCTGGACCGATATTTTTAGCGCTGCAGGTGCCCAGACACTTGCCGCATATAAGATGATTGGCTCGATTACCGCAACGTATATGGTTCTGATAATCTCCGGGCCCAGTCCCCAGCTGATTTTGGCTGCTCTGGCTAGCTGCTTATAAATATTTGTGGCTTTTCTGCACACGTGGGCCACGTGGTTGTTAAATGTCAGCTTCTTATCGATTATGAGCCCAAGTATTTTTATTTCATCAACCATTTCTATTGCAACTCCTCCCATGCGCACAACTGGGTCATCATATTTAAGTTTTTTTGTTATTATCATTGCATTGGTTTTGTGTGGTGCAAATTTAAGTTTATTTTTTATTCCCCACTCGTACACATGAGCGAGAGTTTCATCGGCTTCTTTCTCTATACTCCGTACTGGTTAGGTAAGGTTAGGTTAGGTTAGGTTAGGTTAGGTTAGGTTAGGTTAGGTTAGGTTAGGTTAGGTTAGGTTAGGTTAGGTTTTTTTTTTTTTTTTAAATTTGCCAGAATGGGGAAAAATCCATCATGGACATCTGGGAAGGGAGACCCAGATAGTGCCGGACTCCTACCGGCTAAAAACCCATTCTGACATTACAATGTTTTCTCCGATATAGAGGTCGGAGGTTTATTTGTTTTAATTTTTACTAAAAAGCAAAATATTTTTAATTTTATATAATGGTACCAATTATATAAATACAATTATTATTATATCTATGTGTAGGTGGAGCAATAACAGTATATGTATATATTTATGTCTTGATATTCTTCTTTTTTTTTTTTTTGTGTGCTTTATTTTTTCATCTTTTTTTTTTTTTTCTTGCTTTTCTTTATATTTATTCTAATATCACAAGCACAATATAATCATTATATTGACTGTAATATTTTTCTTAATCTAATCCTTATTTCTACCTATAACAATTTTTATTATTTTTAGACAATATTCTAAAAATAGCTTTCTATTATCTTTACATTTTATCAATTTTCTAATTGTATCAAGACATATTTCTGAATCTAATAACATTTCTGTTTCGAACCTTAATTTACCAAACTGCGGGCATTCAGCTATAAGATGTGCAACCGTTTCCTCTTTGTGTGGGTCACACACGCATTCCGGTGAGTCTCTCTTTTTAAATCTATGAAGGTATTCGCGGAAGCCCCCGTGGCCCGTGAACAGTTGAGTGTGTAGGTATGTAAGCTTTAGCTGTTTGCTGATTTTGTAGGCTTCGATTGCGTTGGGAAGAAAAAGCTTTGTCACGCCGGCAGTAGTCTCGGTGAGGTATCTTTTATTCCATTCCTCAATGGACGCCTGCCTTATATTGCGTTTTATGTGTGAAACTGGGCAACTGTCGTAATCTGGCCTGGACTTTTTATTTAAAGCCGCGTCCTTCGCAAGATCGTCCGCCCTTTCGTTCCCTTCTATGCCTACGTGTGCTTTCACCCAATAGAGATTCATTTTTTTGCCTAGATCTTTAATCTCTTTTAGTTTAATTCTTGTTTTCACCGCCAACGGGTTGCTGGTGTCAGCATCCTTCAAAATCTCCAATGTCGATCTAGAGTCGCTATATAGCTTGAAGTTAGCTTCTTGACTATTGACAGTCATTTCTGTGGCTCGGTAAATGGCATACAGTTCTGCCTGAAAAACGGTGCAGTGTGCAGCGAGTTTAAATTTCCGGCTTTTAGTTTCGAGCCCATTATACCACCAGGATAATGCAGCCCCAACTTTCCCTTCTATTCTACTGCCGTCTGTAAATATATGCACTGCACCCTCTTCCATACTCGACTGTACTTCTGCTTCACTGGCGAGGCATTCAAAGCTCTGCTCCAGTTCCTGGACAGGGTGCAATTTCTCCAGTACACTTATTCTCGTCTCTACCGAATAGTCTCCTAGATCTGGCTGTGGCTTCCCTCTCTTTGCCTCGTATAAAGATGCTGCTTCCTTGACTCTCAGGTCGAGTGGCAACAGTCCCGTCAAAATTAGAGCCGAGTTCATAGAGACCGTCCGGTACGACTTACTGATTTTCTGGGCAAACCCTCGAAGGACAGTGTTAAGCTTTTTTTGTACACCCAATTTCTCTGCCGCATTGGCCCATACGCTGGATGCGTATAAGATGATGGGCTCAATGACCGCCGTATAGATGATCTTTGTCACCTCGGGGTTTAGTCCCCACGTCGTCTTAGCCGCACATGACAGCTGTTTGAAAATGTTGATAGCCTTCTTGCAGACGTACGACGTGTGGCTTTGGAAAGTTAATTTCCTGTCTATGATTAGGCCAAGTATCTTTATTTCGTCTACTAATTCTATTTGTGTCTCCCCCATGCGCAGCCGTGGTGTGTCGAACTTCAGTTTCCGTGTCAGTAGCATAGCATTAGTTTTGTGTGGAGCAAACTTCAGTTTATTCTTGGCACCCCACTGCTGTACATGAGCTAAGCTGGCGTTGGCTTTCATTTCTATGTCCAGTGCTGTCCTGCCTGAAAATATTAAGACGACGTCGTCCGCAAAGGCTTGACAGTATACTTTTCCCACGTCGAGTTCGTCCAAGAGTGGATTCAATAACAGATTCCAAAACGTTGGGCCTGCGATCGAGCCTTGTACGCATCCTTTTGTGGTCGTTTTGATATGCTCCTCACCGGCGTATCGCAGTATTACTCTTCGGTCTTCCAAGTAGCTGTCCACTAGTCTGCGCAGGTTACATGGGCAACCTTTCTCGGCTAGACGACACTTCACTGCCGGCCACCAAGCACTGTCAAAGGCCCCTTCTATGTCCAATGACACTACTACCACCAAGTTCTTTCTATTAATTTCGTCCTTAATATGTTGTACCATATCATAAAGTGCATCCTCTGTGCTTCTTTGTGGCACGAAACCGTATTGTCTTGGATTCATTCGTGGCAGCAGATGGTAACGTAGTCTTCTGACCAGCATCTTTTCTAATATTTTTCCGAGCACCGAAAGAAGCCCAATCGGCCGATAGGATTTGGGATGGGTGTAATTATCCTTGCCTGGTTTTCGAAGAACCACTACTGCGGCTTCCTTCCAGATTTTCGGAAAATGTGACAGCTCGAGACATTTGTTTGTGATCTCTAAAAACACCTCTTCGTTGGCTTCTATAGCTGCCTCGCATATATCAGCCGTAAAACCGTCCTTTCCAGGTGCTTTCGCTGGGTTGAAACTCCTATACGCATACCTAAGTTCAGCGAGGGAAAAGATTGGGTCCCATTTATCATTTGGCATGCGTTCCTTTGTTCTTGCTGCCGTTTGCCTTGCTACTGCGTGTTCTAGGTTATCATCCCCGGGTTCGTCGTCCGGAAAGAAGGTCTCGGCCAGCAACTCAGCAGACTTCTTCGAGTCTAGTGCTTCACCGTCCTTTACCATTGGCAAGTCTTCATGTCGTTTATTCGTCCTGGCAATTACCCTATAAATTCCATCCCAGATGCTTTCTTTATTTTGTGTTTGGCAGAAATTTTTCCAGCTTTCAGTTTGGGCCCTGCTTACCTTTGTTTCATAATTTAGTTTAGCTTCCAGGTATTGGTTTATAACCCATGTTCGACGACTTTGAGCTGCGCAACGAATCCTCCTCTTTTTTGTCATCATGGTCTTTTTCAGCTGGTCCAACTCCTCATTCCACCACGGCAGGTATATTTTATCTACCTTTCTAATTTTCGGGATGGTCTCTTTACACGCTGAAGTAACAGCGTCTACATAGCTATTTATTGTTTTTTCCAACTCATCTAAATCCTTTACGCTTTCGATTTCTTGTTTGGTTATTTTGTTTTCTGAAAACGAGGTTTTTATTTTTTCTGAGAACTTTTTCCAATCTGCTTTTTTTGTATTGTAGATCCTTGTACTGCTGTGCTTAATATTAATACCATCTCTTTTTTTTAAATATCAAGTCGATTTGTATGGCATTATGGTCTGAGGAGATCATACCTGGATCCACTTTCCATTTCTCTACGTGTCGAAGCACACTGTCAGAGCAGGCTGTTATATCAACCGAGCTTTTATATTGTTTGCCTCCTCTAATTGTGTCGAAGGTTGGCATGTTTCCGCAGTTGAGCACGTGTAAGTTTAGTTCGTTTAGGGTCCCCATTACTGTCTTTCCCCTTTCGTCCTCACTCTCGCTACCCCACCACTCGCTCCATGCGTTAAAGTCGCCCCCCACTAGAACGTTTCTTTTTTCAGCACCGGATGTTATCAGTTTCAGTTGTTCAAGATATGGTTCTATCTCCAAATAGTCCTCAAAGTACACCGACACTACCAAAATGTTAATATCTTCAATTTTTATGTTTGCGACCACGATATTCTGCGTTGTTAGTGTTGGACACATTGTCACTTCCACTGCGCTGTCGAAAACTACTATTGCTGATTTGTTGGGCTTGCTGCTCGTTCCAGAACTCTGAAACACTCTAGTTCCAGGGTAGTTCCGCATCTCTCCTGTAGAGCCAATATATGGCTCTTGTACAAGTGCGTATTTTATTTTACGTCGGCCTGCTTCTAGTATTAACTCCTCCGTTGCCAGTCTTTTCCTTTGAAGATTTGACTGGATGACATGACACTTTACCTCTGTCTTTTCATCAGTCTGAGTCCCCGTTACCACCTTAGCAATATGCTACCGCTGAGCGAGCCAGTGCGTCCCACTTTTTTCTGATAGGGCATTCTTTATCAAACGCATTATGTTTGGCATTCTTTTTAGCACGTATGCAGTTTTTGCAGCTGGGTTCCTCATTTAGGGCGATGTTCGGGCAGTCTGCTCTGATGTGCGGCTCACCGCAATGGCTACAAAGCACAGCAGGTTCCTCACAGGATTTCCTGCCGTGTCCATAGCCTAAGCACTTTGTGCATTGTACCAGCGGACTCTGGTCCTGGACTACTACCCTCTGCACGTCGATATGAATTCGGCCTGCCGAGGTCAGCCGTCCCCAGATCGGGGTGGATACTCTAAGCACAATATGGTTTGCTAGCGGGTTTCTGGCTTTCCTACGGTATTTTACCTCAATGTCGTTTGCCGTTCTTGTAATGCCTTCGAGAAGGTGTCCGTTTTGTGACTGGATAAAACTCAGCAGCTCCTCATCTGTGATGTAGCTCATCACGTCTTTAATTATGACCAGTGGGTTTTTGTTAACCATATCCTGAACTTTGAGGTCTGTCTTGGATCCTCTTATCTTTTCGGTCACTCTCATGAGTTCCTCTTTTTTGGAGCAGCTTATGACTACAGACTGGTTCTTAGCCCGTCTCAAGTGGTCAATTCTCACGCCTGTTGTTTTAGCGTCAATTGCTGTTCTTACTTTCTCGATAACTGTGTCTGACGTATCTTCCTCTTGAGGCGATGATACGATAATCGAGTGAAAGCATTCTCGGCTGGTGGTTGCCGCGTGTAGTTTTGCTGCCACTGGGTCTTTTTTCTCAGAGTTCTGAGCACTCATCTTGTTTGACGCTGCAATACTGGCGTATGTTGCTTTTTGCATTATCGCCATTGTTTCTTTTAATTGCTCCATTTTTTCCCCATTTTCTTGTAGGCGCTGAGTGTTTTCGTCGATCTTAACACTTTCAATTCGGCTAACCAGAGCTTCGGTTTGGTCTCTACATTTTTCGACTGCACTTCTGTGCTCCTGCATCTTCTTCATGAGGTCTTCAATTACTGCTGTGGGTAGGTTCGTCTGGTTAAATTCCCTCCCAGGTGCACTGGTCAGCGTCTTTTCATCCTCAAAAGAGGGAGGGAGCGCTGCCCCACGGTAAGGCTGGGCCTCCTCAGCATCCTTTACTAATTGGAGCATCCTCGTTGCCGCGCTGATGATCTCGTTTTTAATCTCAGTTTTTGTGTTTCTGGAGCTGTTGATCTGAAGCTTAATTTTCGCCATTTGGGCTTTCGCCTCTGTCAGTCTGCTGGCGTATTGCTTTGGTTTTGGTGATTTTTGTGGCGCTATTTCCCCTGCTGGTCGAGTTTTGGGGTACACCGGGATTTTTTCTTGACTGCCCCTCGCCTCAATGTCGCCTATGCTTTTTCTAACAGCTGCCGTGCGTTCCATTTGAGGCGACCTTTCTACTTCTTCTGAGGACCGGGAGGCCGAATCGGCCTTTTTAGGTGGAGTTCTACCTAGCATTTTTGTCTAATATTACTTAATGAAAAAATAAAAAATAAAAATTTCGAGTTTTTTGAATAAAAATGAAAAAATGTAAAAATAGCTCTATATAGAGTCTTACTATAGCTAAGGTTAAGGACTACCCTATGCCAATGTCAACAGTCAAAACCTCGTCGTCGTAGGTCCCTTAGGAGCTGAGTAATATAAGTTTTAATATTTTCAAGATGGCCGCCAAGATGGCTGCCAATTACGGGTTAGGTCAGGATTAATCCTAACTTTGTTATTTATCACTCAAATTTGCCCGAATTTGGGCTCGTTTTAAAGGTAATTTTATGTCCTTTATCATAAATTTTGCCAATTGTCAGATTTCCGCCCCCCTGACTTAATATTTAGAAAAAAAATAAAAAATTCTACAGTAAATTGAAATTTAAATAGAAAATGTACATTAAAAATTAGCAAAAAATTTGTGTTTTAAAAGAATAATTTTCTCTTTTTTAATATGATATTTTAAATTTCCTAGGGGATGAAATAGGGCAACCTCGTGTCAACCCCTATTTTTGAAAATTAAAAATCTCAAAATCTACTGGGCGGAAAAATCTCAAAAAATTTGGAGATATTAAAAACACTAAAATAAACAATAAAAGCAAATAAAAACAATATGCTGTCGCGGTCAATCCCGAGATAATAAATAAATAAATTTGCTTAAAACTAAAATAACACTGTAGAGTCCAATCTATTAGATTTCTAAATTCTAAAAACTGTCTTAAGTCTAGAAAAAGCTGCTTCGTCCGTTGCGCTGTGCAGACTTGATCAAATCACGCTGCTTCACTGAGCACGTGCCACGTGGTATTGTGTTTTTCTGGATTTCTCTCCTTTATTTTGAGATGTAGAGCGGCGGAAAAAATTAAAGTTTGTAAAGCTCACCAAGACGTGTCTGTAAGGTCCAAAATAATAGGGTGTCATCGATCGTTTTACGGAGTGACAACCAAAAAACTGTTTCAAAATCACTGTTTTTGTTAATTAACACATTATTCTGGCAACACTGCACTCCAAAAATGTTAACACTATAGCACACTGTGTAGGCACTAACAAAACACACCGAAAGCAATTTGTTTGGTCATGATCGGAGCAAAATTGTATTTTTGTCGAATTTTTAAGTGCGGAGCAACTCAATTTCGTGGCGCTCAGTGATGCGGGGGGAGCGCAACTGGGTTAGGTTAGGTTAGGTTAGGTTAGGTTAGGTTAGGTTAGGTTAGGTTAGGTTAGGTTAGGTTAGGTTAGGTTAGGTTAGGTTAGGTTAGGTTAGGTTAGGTTAGGTTAGGTTAGGTTAGGTTAGGTTAGGTTAGGTTAGGTTAGGTTAGGTTAGGTTAGGTTAGGTTAGGTTAGGTTAGGTTAGGTTAGGTTAGGTTAGGTTAGGTTAGGTTAGGTTAGGTTAGGTTAGGTTAGGTTAGGTTAGGTTAGGTTAGGTTAGGTTAGGTTAGGTTAGGTTAGGTTAGGTTAGGTTAGGTTAGGTTAGGTTAGGTTAGGTTAGGTTAGGTTAGGTTAGGTTAGGTTAGGTTAGGTTAGGTTAGGTTAGGTTAGGTTAGGTTAGGTTAGGTTAGGTTAGGTTAGGTTAGGTTAGGTTAGGTTAGGTTAGGTTAGGTTAGGTTAGGTTAGGTTAGGTTAGGTTAGGTTAGGTTAGGTTAGGTTAGGTTAGGTTAGGTTAGGTTAGGTTAGGTTAGGTTAGGTTAGGTTAGGTTAGGTTAGGTTAGGTTAGGTTAGGTTAGGTTAGGTTAGGTTAGGTTAGGTTAGGTTAGGTTAGGTTAGGTTAGGTTAGGTTAGGTTAGGTTAGGTTAGGTTAGGTTAGGTTAGGTTAGGTTAGGTTAGGTTAGGTTAGGTTAGGTTAGGTTAGGTTAGGTTAGGTTAGGTTAGGTTAGGTTAGGTTAGGTTAGGTTAGGTTAGGTTAGGTTAGGTTAGGTTAGGTTAGGTTAGGTTAGGTTAGGTTAGGTTAGGTTAGGTTAGGTTAGGTTAGGTTAGGTTAGGTTAGGTTAGGTTAGGTTAGGTTAGGTTAGGTTAGGTTAGGTTAGGTTAGGTTAGGTTAGGTTAGGTTAGGTTAGGTTAGGTTAGGTTAGGTTAGGTTAGGTTAGGTTAGGTTAGGTTAGGTTAGGTTAGGTTAGTTTTTTTTTTTTTTTTTTTTTTTTTTTTTTTTTTTTTTTTTTTTTTTTTTTTTTTATTACATGTGGTGGAAATCCTCATGGACACCTGGGAATGTTGCCCAGGTAGTGTCGGACTCTTACCGACTAAAACCACCACATGTTTACATTGTGAACCCCTAACATAATCAGGGACTTTGGTATTAATATAATTTAGTTTTTTACATGCATTTTTTATTTTTATTACATATATGTAAAGTTATATATACTACTATATATTTACTTATATGCTACTTTCTAACTCTAATATACACTTATTATTTATTTATACATATTTTTATTTTTTTTTCTTTTTCCTTTCTCTTTTTTATATTTTTTTTTTTTTATTTTTTTTATTATTATTCTTTATTGTTTTTTCCTTTTTTCTTTGTCTTCCTTTTTATAATTCAATAAACTAAGGTGTATATTGTCACAATATGCATTAGTTTACCTTTATTTTACTTATTTCTATTTATTACAGGTTTTACAATTTTTCTACAATATTCTAGGAACTTTTCTCTCATTTGTGTATGTTCTATTATTATATGAATATTTTCTTTAGTTATAGCCATATCTATTTCAGATTCTATGTCGTGTCTAGCCTTACCTGTAGCTGAACATTCGATCAATAGGTGTTGGACCGTTTCAGGAGTGTTTTCACAGATACATGAAGGGTTCTCCTTACACTTAAATCTATGTAGATATTCGGAGAAACCTCCATGCCCTGTGAGTATTTGCGTAAGCAATGGGTCCATTTTTAACTTTTTAACTAGGGCATAGGTTAGGTTAGGTTAGGTTAGGTTAGGTTAGGTTAGGTTAGGTTAGGTTAGGTTAGGTTAGGTTAGGTTAGGTTAGGTTAGGTTAGGTTAGGTTAGGTTAGGTTAGGTTAGGTTAGGTTAGGTTAGGTTAGGTTAGGTTAGGTTAGGTTAGGTTAGGTTAGGTTAGGTTAGGTTAGGTTAGGTTAGGTTAGGTTAGGTTAGGTTAGGTTAGGTTAGGTTAGGTTAGGTTAGGTTAGGTTAGGTTAGGTTAGGTTAGGTTAGGTTAGGTTAGGTTAGGTTAGGTTAGGTTAGGTTAGGTTAGGTTAGGTTAGGTTAGGTTAGGTTAGGTTAGGTTAGGTTAGGTTAGGTTAGGTTAGGTTAGGTTAGGTTAGGTTAGGTTAGGTTAGGTTAGGTTAGGTTAGGTTAGGTTAGGTTAGGTTAGGTTAGGTTAGGTTAGGTTAGGTTAGGTTAGGTTAGGTTAGGTTAGGTTAGGTTAGGTTAGGTTAGGTTAGGTTAGGTTAGGTTAGGTTAGGTTAGGTTAGGTTAGGTTAGGTTAGGTTAGGTTAGGTTAGGTTAGGTTAGGTTAGGTTAGGTTAGGTTAGGTTAGGTTAGGTTAGGTTAGGTTAGGTTAGGTTAGGTTAGGTTAGGTTAGGTTAGGTTAGGTTAGGTTAGGTTAGGTTAGGTTAGGTTAGGTTAGGTTAGGTTAGGTTAGGTTAGGTTAGGTTAGGTTAGGTTAGGTTAGGTTAGGTTAGGTTAGGTTAGGTTAGGTTAGGTTAGGTTAGGTTAGGTTAGGTTAGGTTAGGTTAGGTTAGGTTAGGTTAGGTTAGGTTAGGTTAGGTTAGGTTAGGTTAGGTTAGGTTAGGTTAGGTTAGGTTAGGTTAGGTTAGGTTAGGTTAGGTTAGGTTAGGTTAGGTTAGGTTAGGTTAGGTTAGGTTAGGTTAGGTTAGGTTAGGTTAGGTTAGGTTAGGTTAGGTTAGGTTAGGTTAGGTTAGGTTAGGTTAGGTTAGGTTAGGTTAGGTTAGGTTAGGTTAGGTTAGGTTAGGTTAGGTTAGGTTAGGTTAGGTTAGGTTAGGTTAGGTTAGGTTAGGTTAGGTTAGGTTAGGTTAGGTTAGGTTAGGTTAGGTTAGGTTAGGTTAGGTTAGGTTAGGTTAGGTTAGGTTAGGTTAGGTTAGGTTAGGTTAGGTTAGGTTAGGTTAGGTTAGGTTAGGTTAGGTTAGGTTAGGTTAGGTTAGGTTAGGTTAGGTTAGGTTAGGTTAGGTTAGGTTAGGTTAGGTTAGGTTAGGTTAGGTTAGGTTAGGTTAGGTTAGGTTAGGTTAGGTTAGGTTAGGTTAGGTTAGGTTAGGTTAGGTTAGGTTAGGTTAGGTTAGGTTAGGTTAGGTTAGGTTAGGTTAGGTTAGGTTAGGTTAGGTTAGGTTAGGTTAGGTTAGGTTAGGTTAGGTTAGGTTAGGTTAGGTTAGGTTAGGTTAGGTTAGGTTAGGTTAGGTTAGGTTAGGTTAGGTTAGGTTAGGTTAGGTTAGGTTAGGTTAGGTTAGGTTAGGTTAGGTTAGGTTAGGTTAGGTTAGGTTAGGTTAGGTTAGGTTAGGTTAGGTTAGGTTAGGTTAGGTTAGGTTAGGTTAGGTTAGGTTAGGTTAGGTTAGGTTAGGTTAGGTTAGGTTAGGTTAGGTTAGGTTAGGTTAGGTTAGGTTAGGTTAGGTTAGGTTAGGTTAGGTTAGGTTAGGTTAGGTTAGGTTAGGTTAGGTTAGGTTAGGTTAGGTTAGGTTAGGTTAGGTTAGGTTAGGTTAGGTTAGGTTAGGTTAGGTTAGGTTAGGTTAGGTTAGGTTAGGTTAGGTTAGGTTAGGTTAGGTTAGGTTAGGTTAGGTTAGGTTAGGTTAGGTTAGGTTAGGTTAGGTTAGGTTAGGTTAGGTTAGGTTAGGTTAGGTTAGGTTAGGTTAGGTTAGGTTAGGTTAGGTTAGGTTAGGTTAGGTTAGGTTAGGTTAGGTTAGGTTAGGTTAGGTTAGGTTAGGTTAGGTTAGGTTAGGTTAGGTTAGGTTAGGTTAGGTTAGGTTAGGTTAGGTTAGGTTAGGTTAGGTTAGGTTAGGTTAGGTTAGGTTAGGTTAGGTTAGGTTAGGTTAGGTTAGGTTAGGTTAGGTTAGGTTAGGTTAGGTTAGGTTAGGTTAGGTTAGGTTAGGTTAGGTTAGGTTAGGTTAGGTTAGGTTAGGTTAGGTTAGGTTAGGTTAGGTTAGGTTAGGTTAGGTTAGGTTAGGTTAGGTTAGGTTAGGTTAGGTTAGGTTAGGTTAGGTTAGGTTAGGTTAGGTTAGGTTAGGTTAGGTTAGGTTAGGTTAGGTTAGGTTAGGTTAGGTTAGGTTAGGTTAGGTTAGGTTAGGTTAGGTTAGGTTAGGTTAGGTTAGGTTAGGTTAGGTTAGGTTAGGTTAGGTTAGGTTAGGTTAGGTTAGGTTAGGTTAGGTTAGGTTAGGTTAGGTTAGGTTAGGTTAGGTTAGGTTAGGTTAGGTTAGGTTAGGTTAGGTTAGGTTAGGTTAGGTTAGGTTAGGTTAGGTTAGGTTAGGTTAGGTTAGGTTAGGTTAGGTTAGGTTAGGTTAGGTTAGGTTAGGTTAGGTTAGGTTAGGTTAGGTTAGGTTAGGTTAGGTTAGGTTAGGTTAGGTTAGGTTAGGTTAGGTTAGGTTAGGTTAGGTTAGGTTAGGTTAGGTTAGGTTAGGTTAGGTTAGGTTAGGTTAGGTTAGGTTAGGTTAGGTTAGGTTAGGTTAGGTTAGGTTAGGTTAGGTTAGGTTAGGTTAGGTTAGGTTAGGTTAGGTTAGGTTAGGTTAGGTTAGGTTAGGTTAGGTTAGGTTAGGTTAGGTTAGGTTAGGTTAGGTTAGGTTAGGTTAGGTTAGGTTAGGTTAGGTTAGGTTAGGTTAGGTTAGGTTAGGTTAGGTTAGGTTAGGTTAGGTTAGGTTAGGTTAGGTTAGGTTAGGTTAGGTTAGGTTAGGTTAGGTTAGGTTAGGTTAGGTTAGGTTAGGTTAGGTTAGGTTAGGTTAGGTTAGGTTAGGTTAGGTTAGGTTAGGTTAGGTTAGGTTAGGTTAGGTTAGGTTAGGTTAGGTTAGGTTAGGTTAGGTTAGGTTAGGTTAGGTTAGGTTAGGTTAGGTTAGGTTAGGTTAGGTTAGGTTAGGTTAGGTTAGGTTAGGTTAGGTTAGGTTAGGTTAGGTTAGGTTAGGTTAGGTTAGGTTAGGTTAGGTTAGGTTAGGTTAGGTTAGGTTAGGTTAGGTTAGGTTAGGTTAGGTTAGGTTAGGTTAGGTTAGGTTAGGTTAGGTTAGGTTAGGTTAGGTTAGGTTAGGTTAGGTTAGGTTAGGTTAGGTTAGGTTAGGTTAGGTTAGGTTAGGTTAGGTTAGGTTAGGTTAGGTTAGGTTAGGTTAGGTTAGGTTAGGTTAGGTTAGGTTAGGTTAGGTTAGGTTAGGTTAGGTTAGGTTAGGTTAGGTTAGGTTAGGTTAGGTTAGGTTAGGTTAGGTTAGGTTAGGTTAGGTTAGGTTAGGTTAGGTTAGGTTAGGTTAGGTTAGGTTAGGTTAGGTTAGGTTAGGTTAGGTTAGGTTAGGTTAGGTTAGGTTAGGTTAGGTTAGGTTAGGTTAGGTTAGGTTAGGTTAGGTTAGGTTAGGTTAGGTTAGGTTAGGTTAGGTTAGGTTAGGTTAGGTTAGGTTAGGTTAGGTTAGGTTAGGTTAGGTTAGGTTAGGTTAGGTTAGGTTAGGTTAGGTTAGGTTAGGTTAGGTTAGGTTGGTTAGGTTAGGTTAGGTTAGGTTAGGTTAGGTTAGGTTAGGTTAGGTTAGGTTAGGTTAGGTTAGGTTAGGTTAGGTTAGGTTAGGTTAGGTTAGGTTAGGTTAGGTTAGGTTAGGTTAGGTTAGGTTAGGTTAGGTTAGGTTAGGTTAGGTTAGGTTAGGTTAGGTTAGGTTAGGTTAGGTTAGGTTAGGTTAGGTTAGGTTAGGTTAGGTTAGGTTAGGTTAGGTTAGGTTAGGTTAGGTTAGGTTAGGTTAGGTTAGGTTAGGTTAGGTTAGGTTAGGTTAGGTTAGGTTAGGTTAGGT